>ML787330.1:359015-472183 GCA_009831015.1 Picea engelmannii
ACACACACACACACAATGCATAACGAATCCTTTGGAGAAGGAAACAAATTAAAAACAAATACATGTAGATGTTGAAGAGAACTGCCACTCCTCCAAGAATCCCACTATCCACATAACCTTCTTCTCATTGATTTGGAGCACTAACATGATAATTGATTCACCAATGGTATAAACGTGTAGAAATGATGGATTACTGGAACATGTATGGATCACACACACACACACAATGCATAATGAATCCTTTGGAGAAGTCACCGACGCACTGCCAAACTCTTAATAAAAAAAACTCTGCAAGTTTAGGGATCCTTTGGATAAGTGTGCTCATAAAACCTTGAAGGTCCAAGGAAATTTAGATTCCATGGGAAAAATCGTTCCCATAAAACCTTGAAAGAAATCCATAGGTGAAATAAAAAATCAACGGGGGAAATAAAAATCCATGGGGAAAATAAAAAATAGATGGGAAAAATCGTTCCTATAAAACCCTAAAGGAAATCTATGGGTGAAATCATTCCCACAAGGCCATGACTCAAGGAAATTCGGGAAAAATAGTTCTAAAAACACCCTATTTTGAGGAAATCTTGGTGAATTACTTACTAGAAAATCTCGATTCCAAAGAAGTCCAAGTGAATTGAAGGTTCGATCACGAATATTAGAGGGAGAAACTTGTTTCCACAACTTTCCTTTCTATTTTATGGGGGATGAATGATCTAACATACCATTTTTTTGATTAATATTTGAGATAAACATTCTAAAACACTACTTTTCCTAGGAAAAATTCTAAAGCACTAAGTTAGTAAAAATTCACCCCTTCAAAATTTTGAACCTTGAATTTCACCCCTAAAATTTTTCTTGGACCAAACTCATCTAATCAAGACCCAATGATAATCAGTCTTATTAAATGCGAGATGATTTCCAATGAGGTTAATGACCATCAAGGTGCACTAACTTCTGGAACATCCCTCAAATAATGTGTCAATGTCGACGATGATTGATCTACTAAGAGGAAGGAAATGCTAAAAACCTTTCCCTCAACACGAAGCATAAACTAGGAAGTACAACAAAAAGCACCATATCCCTAAGGTTGGATGAGCAAATAACTGAGAAATAAAAATGACTCAATGCAATCATTGAAGATACAAAACCACTAGGTGAATATAGCCTTATCCTATTTTCTCTTAAACAATACCACCTACCAGACTTAGTACTAACATAGTGGAAATAAAGGTGCCCTCATCTAAACTTAAACTAAAAATGAGCATCAAGGCAATGATAATTGTACTGATGACATCATACTCAAGGGTTTGACTTCAACAAATAACAAGCTGTAAACTGAAACTGAATAACAATAAGAAAAATGACATACATGCACAGATTGAAGGCACTTGTTATGAAAGAAACTAATCTATATGCTAGTAAACATAAGGATACACAACAACATTGCAAACTAGGACATAACAACAACTAAAATAAATGGAAATTTGCAAAGTAAAACAACCTACCAACTAACCTAAGACCAAAAGAAAAATAGAATGGAAATTTGAAAATGACAGAGCAAAAAATAAAGGATCTGCCCCATGACAAAAAATATAAAGGATGACAACTACCCGCTAAAACCCAAAAATTCACCTAATTTTCTTCTTCTTCATTTTTTTTCTTGCTTTACAAGATCACAAAAACTCTTATTTTGGAAGTTTGTTAGAGCTGTCATGATTAATCAATGTACTTGAATGACCAATGTAACCATGCAACCAAGTGATCAATGATACACAAAAGATCAACATAGTCAACCCTCTAGTGCAACCAATCATGAAGTCTCCTAAGACAGAAAGATGCATTCATGTGCTTGTTGCTTAATAAATCAATTATGTATGTCGGTAGAAACTTGGAACACGGTACCTCACCAATAATCAATAAGAAAGTAGAAGATTCAAAACTCTTCAAATCTACCTATAGAAATGCCTCCATCATCCTTAGCTCAATAAGATCATGAGTAAACTTGATATAAAGCCATGATAAATCAGAGGATATCCTTGGAGAGAAAAACCTTTATGCAAGATCATGGGAAAATTGTAAGGAAGATAATCTTTTGGTTGAACCAAAAGTTGCTCCCCCTATTGTAATGGTATCTTGTTGAACTGTTCTTGAACCAATGTTGGGATATGGAAGGATAAATTCTCTCATTGATTCAATTTTGCGTGGCTGATTTGTTGCTCTTCCTTTTTAATTTTATCATCATCACTGGAACAAACCAACAAACACACTTGTAAACTAAACTCTTCAATTTCATCTTCATGGAACTCTACATATGACTCAAGTGGTGCAACTACCAATTTATTATCATCGAAGCATGATCCATTTTCATCCTCTTTATCACTCTTATGTTAGTGTTTTATGAGCAAGGAATTCCTGCACTCTTAGGGCATCAAAGAAGGCTTGCCCTAATTTTCTTGGGTTTTCACTCCAAAATAGGGAACAAAACTCAGAAACAAAAGCAAAGGCATAATCCACCAAGGTGTTTCATTGGAATGAGGGGCGCCTCTTATGCAATACCTAGATAAATCTGCCATGAAACTTAGGAATAATTTCATCTTCTCTCTTCTTAATGTGAAATAACTCGTAAACCATGGAAAAATTACCCTGCACCCATTGCATGTATTTGACATTCATGATCAAGCATGGTCTCTTTGCAATGGATTCACCAAGGGATGTTGTTAGGTAGTGATCCACCCTTGTGTTCTGGAGTAGATAGTTAAGTTTCACTAAGTTCCAAAACAATTCCTTGTGTATGTTTAAATCTCAGAGATTTTTGTTTGTTATCCAATATGATCTAATCCTACATCATTGAAGTCACCATGTGAGTCAAAACAAACTATATCAATAAATAAAAAATCACCATTGTCATTGTATAATTTGAGGGTTGACGAAGTCTCTGACAACAACACCGATATTTTATCACTCTTATCTACTCCATGCAAATGTGAGAACACCTATGAGTAATTAGTCCAAGGTCATTGCTAATTACTCCTCCATTCAGATGATTTTTTCTCCAGTCACAAGGAGGCATACCTAGTGTTCAAGCACTATCAATCACTTAGAAAATATTGGGTGGTTAGTATGAGTGATCATAACATAAAATTATTATCCTTGATATGCATGCAAGAAACCAAGGACACAAAAGTTTACAATTAAATAGTATGAGAGAATTCCAATTTGCAACAACTAAATATGAAAGATGGAAACAAGATGGACATGCACTTTAAGTGATCACAAAAAAATAAAGTAAGGGCACTTAGGCCACCCCCACCACTATACAAAACAATACTATGCAACCACCGAATTTGAAGAGCCATGAAAAAGAACATAGTCAATCTCTATCACTATATTAGTCAAAACATTGTTTGCATCATGGAGACAAATACAAGACTCACTCTAATAGTATGCATTACACATAGTGTAGGTATCAATGAGAGAAATAAAATATGGAAGAGAAGGAGGTTGGATGCTCATTGAAAAAACTCTAGAAAATAATTCCATTTGACCTGCTCTTATAGCTCTCCAAATTCCCAAATGTAGGTGGTCTTCTCATGAAAAATATAACTGCTACAATGTGGTTGTTTTAAATGAGGAAAACTACTGAAAATACTAAATAACAACCATAAATATGGCTCAAAATCTCACTAAACAATAGCAAGAAGGGGGTCAACCTCTCCATAAATAAAATAAACTCATGTAATCCCCATGAATTCCATTAATAAACATGAGAGGTTGACTTATCTCAAGATAACTATTTCACCTCCATAAATACAAATTCTAAAATATGTTATCTCCCATAATAAATTTCCATCTCCCATGCAATCTAATCAATGAGGTCACCTTGGAAAAAAATAATTATCTCCCAATCTACCAGTTTTCCAAAGTTAGCAAAGATAAATCAATTGAAGTAGCCGCCCTCCTTTTCCAAAAATAATGATGAGTCATCCTATGAAAATATAACTAGAGTCATGAAAAAACAATTTTAGAAATTTGCCAAATAAATCAAAGGAAGGCGTCTAGGGTTTTCTTGATGAGATCAAATTGGAATGGTTGCCACACATCATACTGAAAATATTCTGCCTACTCAATCCACACCAGTTCCCAACTGCTCATTGGAAGCAAGAGTATGGTGCCTCCACCTGCTAAAAATAACACTGCTAAATATAGACATGCCAAAAATAGCAGTTCAATTTCTAAAAAATAGGAAAGACGAAAAATGGAGGGCATTGTTATGAAATCACTGCCATGTATATCACACCTAAAAATAGGCACTATGAAAAATAACAACATCTCACATGCCAATGAAATTAGTCTCATCAGACTTTCTTTTATGCAAGGAATCAAAATATATGTTTAGAATTGTCATAGAAGCCTTAAAACCCTAATTGCTAAAAATATTAGTGGATCACATTTTTCTTTGAAAAATATTATTGACTTTGTGATCTCACAAGGACCAAAAATATGTGATCAACTTTGACATGCAAGCCTCCGAACTTGGGCTCCTAGAAAATAGGAAAATTGCTAAAAATAACAACTTTCCCCAAAAATGATGAACATGCCCCTAAAATGCTTCTGATCTCTATGAAACTTGATGTACTTATCACTAAATACTAACCTAATGAAATTTAGTTGGATCTTAGCCTTCCAGTTGCATAGGCAAATCTAGGGGTTAACAAGATAAAACAATATGTATCACAACATATACAACATCGATTGCTATTCTACGAGGTGCATATTGTTTGCTTACTCTTTCTTCTTTACTTAAATTTACTCTATACTGTCTCTATTGTAAACCATGAGATAATCCTTTGTATCTTTGCAAATCCCATATAAGTTGTAACCAATAGTGTATCTCAAACAATCCTTGTATGCGAGGGAGGCAAATTCAACCTTAAATTCTGTTCATTGGATGGAAATTTTCTTTTGTTCACAATTATTTATCTTCACTACAATGAATTGTTTGTTTGGTCAGGTTATAACAACATGCCCATTTCAAGCAATGAGAAGCTAGTTCTTAGTAGAGATAAAAAATTGGTGTTGAAATATGGAGACATAGATGGGTTCTTTATTTGGTTTGCAAAATTTATAGGTGCTTTATGCATGATGCTCAATCCTAAGGGAAATACAATACAAATTGTAAACAATGGGATTCTCTAGTGGAGTTTTGATCATCCCACTGATACTATCCTACTGAGCCAATGTGTGAGGGAAGGCATGCTTATGGTGTCCAACGTTTCTACTTTGAATACTATGAAGAGCATTTACATGGGTGAGATGTTGCACAGAGTAGGCAATTTATATGGAGCAATAGGAGAGTGGTTCGATGTGGAAGGGTCTAGACAAACAAACCATCATTCAACAATTTGAATGGTGAGAGGCTTTGACACGTCAAATAAGGACATACACTTCGAATAGGGTAGCTCTTTATAACATAATTATATAATAATAATATTTATTGCATTAATATATAATGATTTATTCTAGTGTGATTGAAAGGTTACAACCTTCTTTATATTTTATTGTATATTGGGCTGTGTGTCATTTGTATCAGATAACGTGGGATACGAGGTTATTATATCGCCCTATTATTCTAGTGGGATTTTCTTCCTAATTTGATCAAAATCTAATTGAAATTTTTAGTTCAATGCAAAATTGCGATTTCAACAATTATAATTTGTGCTTGAACTAATTCTAGGGATTTGAATTTATCCAAATACTCAAAATTACAATTTGAACAATACAAATTGACATTTCTACAATTTTTGATCCATGAGATTTCAATAGATACAAGGCGATTTAAGTGACCCATATCAAACCTCATATTAAATGAATCACGAATATTGAAATTATTTAATTATTTGCTTTTGAGAGCATATGCATTTATGATAACATAATGTTTTCATGTGGAATCATGATATAATGAAACAAGGGTTGCATGGCATCTTAGTCCCTGCCAAGTAGATTTAGCAATGGAGATGATAGCTTCCACCCTATAATTATTGATGATGATGATTACTGTGAAACATGAACAATACGTTAACTAGGGGCCGGTTTCATAGTCTTAAAAGAAATCAATTTGTAAAGATTTTAAAAGAAAAAAATTAACAATGATAACTATACCGTCACAGAGATTGGAATTCAAAGAATTCGACCTAGATTCACAAGGAATGGAGGAAGACGTGCTCCTCCATGACACTTAGTTTATAGATCTGTCATATGCTGTATTGGCCAGGATCTCTGACCACATTTTTACTTTAATGTGGATGTTGTATAGTTTTGGGATTAACCTAAATTTCCTTCCAATTAAGTTAAGCTAGCCAAATGCAAATTGCATTTTAAAAATATTCAATTTTTCTTTTTGAAAATAAACCTTTCAAATTTAATAATATATATTTTTATATAATATTTATTATATTACCTAATAAATATAATCTAAATAATATATTAGATAATAAATATAATATAAATAATATATTAGATAATAAATATAATATAAATATAATAATGCATAATAATAAATACATAGTACAATTTTTTATATTTAGATGTGGTGAATGGTGAAATTCATTGATTATGTAATTAATTCTACATATTGAAAGAATTGAAGGGAGAAATAACACTTCAATTCTATCAACCAATTAGAAATGAGAAACACAAATATTTTTATTATATTCAAAAATATATATTTGTTTTCCTATATTAAACATTACATTGCATACACAAATTTATGGTAAAAAGCAAATTAATGTCACATCAAAAGCAAAGTTATTGCTATAATCCCATGGCAAGGACTAATAAAACCCTAAAAATAAATTCTAATACAACACTCCTACCATTTTTTTTCTTATGGACGTTTCCTATAAAAATGTGTTCATAAAATATGTTTTGCAAATGCTTCATCTTTTATTTTCAATTTTAGCCTCTTTCGTGAATTATTACAGAACTAGCTTCTTAGTTCTCTTTTATGTAAAATGGTCCATTAATGCACCGATTACAGTTTTTCAAAATTATTTATAATAAAATAAATGGAAATTATTAATGGTCTTTAAATTGTATTTAATCTCATATATATATATATATATATATATATTCACAACTAGAGGGTAATTTGTTGTTTATTTAAAAAAAAACACATAAAATTATCAATGTTGAAAGGAATTAGGTTATATGATTCATTACTGTAATGAGAAAATAACAAGATTAAATAATTCAATAAATACCCTACCATTTAATCTTATAGAATAAATTACAGTAAATGGAAGAAAATCATTTTTAATACTTAAACATGAATCACTTAAATACATAAGCACTAACTTAATACATTTTATTTGTCATTACCATCAACTTGAATTTCGTCCTCATTTGGCATGAGAATAGTCTTGTTCTGAAAACATGTTTTGTTCTAGGACCACGTCACAATACAAACCGCTAATACCTATCCAACATATCTTAGTAAAAAACACTTGGTTGCAATGTTTTGGAAAAAACATATGGTTCTTTTCTTTCATCCCTATTTTTTGGAGTCAATACAAATTAGTACATTGCCATGATATTTCTTTGCATTATTCTCATTAAGTGATCCCACTACTTGCATACAAAATGAACACATTTAAAAATTTGGAAGTCAACTTTCATTACCTCTTTTATCTTTACAATGTATCCTATTAGATTGTATGGTTATGAGGGAATCCCTTTTCTTCTATTTGTTTGTGACATGTATTTTGTTGCAAAGGTCAGTAGACTATACAAGACATGGTCTATTCTCTTTGATAAAAAGAGGAAGAGGAAATTCATTTCATTACCTTTTAATATTTCCAATGTAACAGTAAGAAATGCCTCCCACTTGTTAGAAGTTTCTAAAATTCTCAATGCATTTAATCTAAAGGAAGGAGAACCTCTGAAAGTATTTGAGCCTGAAGGTCTGTTCTCTTAACATTTGGTGTCAATGAGATACAATAATATTTTCATAAGGATATTGAAGGAATTGTTGATAGCGACCCAAATACCCCTAAGAAGAAGGAGAAACATGTATGCAATGATGATTTCGTCACCTAGGTTTGTTCAATGACACAACGACAATATAACAAAACAAGGTAAAGAGGGAAGGATGCAACCAATGTGCAATCTTCTTCTGTCCCCCATACATGTAGGAGTTCCTCCTATGCATAAAAGAAACAAGAATCAAATATAAGTAGAGAAGAGAAAAAGTAAGGACGTGTCAGAGGAGACAATGAGGATGACCCACCCCTTGTTAATATTGAAAGAACACATACAATATCTGAGCATAAAAGGAAGAGAATCTCAAGAAAGAATGGTTCACAAAATTCAAGAAGCCCAAGTAATGAGACCAACATGGAAATTGACAGTACCATCGTACCCGATTGGGTAGCCCTTTGAATTGCTGAAAACCAACGAATTGCAGAGGAGTTGGCCAAGAAGATCCAACAGTTTTTGAAGAATAGTCCTTGACACTGCATAATGCTCAATACAATAAAGAAGAGAAAAAATTGCAAATAGAAAAACTCCGTGTAAAAAATAAGAAAGTAACTCAAAAATGAAATTCATAAGTGGATGTCTCGGGAGTCATACCCTCAAGACTCCTTAAATTACATATCACTAT
The DNA here is from genome assembly GCA_009831015.1 of Picea engelmannii. Classification (NCBI taxonomy): domain Eukaryota; kingdom Viridiplantae; phylum Streptophyta; class Pinopsida; order Pinales; family Pinaceae; genus Picea; species Picea engelmannii. The sequence continues at coordinate 367,669 of ML787330.1, forward strand.
TGGAGATGATCTTGCTCATTCTATCTCAGAGAAAGAGTTAGAAAATATCAGATTGAAAAGAAGAATAAATGAACTTGAGGATGCATTGAGTCCTAAACCATTATTTGCATAACCATTGGCTATTATTTCTCAAGATTAAATGCCACCATGTACATTAGGGACATCAATACGGGTGAGAAATGATGCCAAATTTCCAAGTGGAGTCATATTGCATGTCGAAAAAATATTAATAAGCGACTTAACATTATTTCACAAGCATGGAAAGTTAGTTCGAGTCTAAGGAATTTGTCACAAAGGATCGTCAACTTCACGGAATATTTGAAAAGGGACTTGGAACATGATGACGCTTTTTATAAAAATGCTTTAGGTACCTTTATTGCATGGGTTTCTAGTTTAAGTGATTATCATGGAAATAAAAAACTATTACCTTTAAACCATAGAATAAAATAGTTAAGAGCGGGCTGGTTGGCAATGATACAAATGCTAAGAGATTCAATTGCCACATGTACAAAGATAATTGACAAAAGAAGTGGTGCATTATTTAAAGCACTAGAAATTGTAAAAGACCTTGAAGGCCCACAACTTATAAGAGATTCTATGGTTATAACTAAAGAATACTAGACATGGAGTTGGGCGTGATTAAAGCTTCATGGGAAAGCGAGTTTGACGACCTCACTGAATTTCCAGAGGATGAAATTAAGTAGTGGATTGTTACCTTTGTAAATAATAATGAATACCACCTGACATCAATTGAATAATTGCATTTTGAATGTAAAGAAATATTTGAAAAGTGACTTGGAACATGATGACGCTTTTTATAAAAATGCTTTAAGTACCTTTATTGCACGGGTTTCTAGTTTAAGTGATTATCATGGAAATCAACAACAATTACCTTCAAACCATAGAATAAAACAATTAAGAGCGGGCTGGTTGGCAATGATACAAATGCTAAGAGATTCAATTGCCACATGTACAAAGATAAATGACAAAAGAAGTGGTGCATTCTTTAAAGCACTAGAAATTGTAAAAGACCTTGAAGGCCCACAACTTATAAGAGATTCTATGGTTATAACTAAAGAACACTAGACATGGAGTTGGGCGTGATTAAAGCTTCATGGGAAAGCGAGTTTGACGACCTCACTGAATTTCCAGACGATGAAATTAAGTAGTGGATTGTTACCTTTGTAAATAATAATGAATACCACCTGGCATCAATTGAATAATTGCATTCCGAATGTAAAGAAATTGAAGAAGAAATATTCTCACTCAGGGTTAAACAAGACATTACCACCCCACCAATGAAGGAATATATTGAAGGATGGCTCAACAAATCGTTGGCACAAATAGTTAACCCAAAATAACTACCAAGAAACAATTATTCCAAGAATGTTTGTAGCCCATATATTATATAAATACATTGACGCCAAAGAAGCAAGGGGATCACGAGAGAGAGAAATACACCCAAATATCTTCCATTCCTCTACAATTTTGTGAGTGCATTTTCTTTTGAAGAATTTACCCTCTTTACATTCTAGTCTTTGATCATCCAACTTTATTAAGTGTGGTGTTCATTTGTAAAGCCGATCCCTAACTGCATTTCTCTTTTTATTCCAAGTTACTACTATTGTTTATTTGGTCCATGGAAGCCCCATCGCAGTCCATTTGGACGAATGCATTTCTTTTTATCATTTAAGTATCGGGAACATTGTGTTTTGTGATAGGAAAACACTTTATTTGAACTTAAACACCAATGAGTAATTATTTTTTACTCCCGCAAAGAGCTATTCCAGGAGTTTACAACATTTGTGGTTTCAAACATTTTTATAAAGCATGAAATATCGTGTGTGTTTCTCCTATGCATCTTATGATTCTAAATGAATGAAATCATTTAAAGTTCTCTGATTTCTGGGCCATCTCTTTTATTTTTTGTCTATGACTCTTGCTTCAAAAGATTGTTTTCTCATTACCTTAATGAATGGATGTAGTTATGCATTCAAGTGAGGTTATCATCTTTTTATAATTCAGTAAGTTGTTTTACCACCTAGTCCACTCATAGGTGTTGATGTTATGAATGTATGGATTTATGTTTTGAGAAAATATATTGAATAATTGAGTGGGAAAGAGGAGTACCACCTCTATGAAAAAATAGAGGGGATTTTGATAAGTATTTCAAGAAGACCCTAGGTGGTTTACTGTTGTCCCTAACATGGAAAGAGATCAACAATCGTTAAGCACTGCTTACATTTTGAACTATATCTAGAGATGGTGCCTTGACATTGAATATTACATTATTTTCTAAATCTAAATCTTTTTTATTCCCAACTTCTAGGGACCATCCCCTTATTTAAAAATGCATAACCTTTTATTGTAAGTTGTTTTGTCGGCCATATTACCTTTTTAGGATTTGAACCCATAAGATTTGTCCTAGATGCCAAAGTGTTGGTTTGTTTTGTTGACAATATGTGTTTCCACAAAAGAGGATTTTATTATTATTATGTGCATTGGGTTTAGTATATGGACCATATTTAGATGCTCCCAATAAAAAATCTCATAAAAGATGGATTTTATTTCCATTCCCACTAGCATTCACTCCTCATGGTTGTAAAAAAAACTTAGGTCCATCAAACATAGGACCCTTGTAATTTGTATTGAAAATTTCTTTATCTTCCTCATCCTTTTCTCTTTCCTACACCCTTAGCTAGTTTGATGGTGTCATTATCCCACGTGGAAGGTATCTCCCACTTTTTCCATTGAATGTGGCTTCCAATAGTCTATAAGTGTGATTAGTTGTGAGGATAACCCTCAAGGATTCATAAATATGATTTCATACGACATGAGTACAATGATTCATAGTGGGATGAAAACATTTTCATGCATAATACCAACCTTTTGTTATTAACCCCACAACATTATAAGATAAATATAACATGAGAGAAACATGGTAAGTGCTCAAATAATTACATTAACTCACAAAATAAATGGGAATAAATCAAATCATCTTGTCACCATAGAAAACTCTCAATCCCATATGACCATGTGTGGTGTATAGATTATATAATGTAAATGACCTATCAACTAAAAAGGGTCTTTGTATATCATATACTTGTACACTTTCCCATATTTGTTCTATTTCTTCAATCGAGGGTCTTGTGTCGACATCCATTCTATTGAATTGATTTCTCCTTTGAAATGTGAGGACCAACATTAGGTGTTCATTTTTCGTGAACCCGTGAGAGAATATTATTATGGCTGACGACCATTAACCAAATAGAATTGTTGGTGTTCTAGTACAAATACTACCTCTATGGATGGCTATACTCAATCATATACTTCATATTTCCGCCTTGAATTTCTAGGGCCATGTGTTCTCTATATTATTCATATCCATTGAATTAAGAGAATATTATTGTGGATGATGAGCATTGACCAAATAGAATTGTTGGTGTTTTTGTACAAGTAATACCTCTATGGATGGATATACTCAATCTTATACTTTGTATTTTCTCCTTGAATTTTCAGGGCCATGCGTTCTCTATATTCTTCATATTCATTGAATTGACTAGGAATTTGATTCAGATGGATTTCATTGGCCCCCCACCCATTCCAACTGGTTCATTTTGGCTTTTTTCCAGTTTGGTAGTTTTTTCCCTAGTTTTCGGGTCCCTGACTTGCGAGGTCGTTTTGAGGCCCTAAAAAAGGTTTTTTTGGGCTCGTCATAGCCAAAATGACCTTTGATAGATAACAAAAAAATGTGTAGTCCTCGGATAGGCATTTCCAACGAGCTATCATGCGCCTAAAACGGAGATCATATGCAAAAGTTACGACACCAAGAAGTTGATGTACTAACTTACCCAAACGGGGCCCACATGACTTTTGGTGCTTCATCTCCTAGGGTTAGGTTTTTTGGATGTCTAGGGTTTTTGACATTCATGTTTATTGTAAAAAGGCCTTCAGAGCCTCATTGTGATCATATTCTTGTAAATAAGCGCAACCATCACATCTCTTCTAAGAGATAAGCCACCACCATTCTAGTAAGTTTGTTTCCGCTGCATTTTATAGTTTCAACTTATTTCCTTATTGAATAGAAACTAGTTTTACTGTATATCTGTTATTCCGTGTTAAGAATATTTTGATAATAATCTATATTCATTTCGCTCTGCAAATACATTCCAGATCAAGTTCAATAACCACAAGTTTTCCTCTAGGTGAAGCATGATGTACCCTTACAACTCAAACAATTCTTTACAAAGAAGCATCCTTTGAATCCTTGAGATTATATGCATGTGCCTTGGTGTCTTATGTGAAGGACCTTTTTATATGATTTTGATTTTATTTGTGATATTGGTCATGTCCACATTTTTTTTCCATTGTGGTTCACGACGTGAAGCTACTACGTCCACATTAATATACCCCCCCAGGAATATGGAGAACATAGGAGGGTCAAGTATTTCGAGAATATTTGGATCACAAAGAGTAGCATATTTCATAGATGAGACTCGAACCTAGGTGGGGAGGAGAAAAATACCCACCGCAACCAATTGAGCTACAACAACTTGACACTGGCAATGTCCAAATTATGGACATTGCTCCTTGTTTGTGTCTTCATGCATATAAACAATACTAACATTCAAATAAGCATGGCATAATATGTACACTACACCTAACATTTTTTACAATTTTTTTGGCTCATAACATTATCCTAAGAGGACATTTTCATTGGGAATGGATTTATCTTTGAATAGTCCACTGGTTCTAAGTAATACTAATGTATAATCATATTACAAGGATGCATATACTAAATTCAAATTGAATGTGTCATAACATTATTTTTTAATATTTCTAATGTAATAACCAATGTTACCAACTTGATGAGAACCCTCTGGAGTTCTCATGTTTTAAAGGTTGCATTTAGTGATTGTTAATACCCCCATTTCAACAGTGGTGCTCTCAATATAAACCTTTTTTGGGGGGTTAAATTAAAACCTTTTATAGCCATGAATTACCTTAAAACCCTACAATGCTTGTAATAAAAACATTAAATCAACCACCAAATAAAAAAATGGTGTTACTAGTAGTACCTTTTTTTTAGGGTTAAAATTACAATGTGTTTGAAACCATGGCCTTAACAACCAAAAACTTAAAGTCAACCCATGAATTGGAAAGTGGTTATATTAGTAGCACCTTATTTTTGCACTTAAAATTACATAATTTTTGAAACTATGACCTTAACAATATATACCATTGCAACCCAAATCTCAAATTCAACCCTTGGCGCTATCTAGCATGCACTTTTTTAGGGTTTAATATTGCAAAGCTTTTGAAATTAGTTGGCATATTCACCAATACCGAGAGGGGGGATGAATCAGTATTGAGCACCTTTTACCATTTTCAACCACAACATGTAAACAATAAGTTATCAATAATTCCATTCACTTATGATTCCGTTTAACATATCATAAACATATAACCACAGATGCACAATACACAATAGTTTTACATGGAAACTTAAATGGGAGAAAACCACATAACAATTTTTAATATATATCTTCAATATTACATTCAAAGGAAGCACCAACTTCCAATATTCTCTAACATCAAATGGAAGGAGGAACCAACCCCCTATTTATAGGCTCCAACCTAAAGGAAGCTATAATTCCCTGAATTCCCCAGCACTAACTGGAAGGAGGCTCCAACCTAAAGGAAGCTACAACTCCCTGAATTATCCAACACCAACTGAAAGGAGGCTCCAACCCCCTAATTTATAGGCTCCAACCTGAAGGAAGCTACAACTCCCTGAATTCTCTAGCTCCAATTAGAAGGATGCTCCAACCCCCCTAATTTACAGGCTCCAACCTGAAGGAAGCTACGACTCCCTATTTTCTTCGGCTCCAACCCCCTTTCCTTGCCCCTTCCTTCCTCCCTGAAATATAAATGTAGACTCAACCTGTCACTGGTGTCGTCACTGATACATCATCATCATCAAAACCAAAATCAACCTGTCACCGATACTGATACATCATCAAAATCAAAACCAAACTCAAGATGTCACTGTAACTGTCACTGATACCGATACATTATCATTATCAAAACCAAACTCAACTTTTCACTGTAACTATCACTGATACTGATACATGATCATCATCAAAACCAGAGTAAACTAGTCACTATAACTATCACTGATACTGATACATCATCATCATCATCAAAACCATATCCATACCAATAACCACATAAAACACATGCCAAAATCACCAAAGGACATCTCCAAATCATGTGCTCAAGATCACCATGATATGCATCAAACCATGTGCCAACATATGAATTAAGCATGTGCCAAGATATCCAAAATAGACCTCAAACCATGTGCCAACGTATCCAAGATACAATCCTCAAGCATGTGCCATACCATCCAAGATATGCATCAACCATGTGCCAAAACATTCAAGACATGCCTCAAGCATGTGCCAAAGTATGCATCAACCATGTATCAAACCCTCCAAGGTATGCCTCAAACATATACCATCATCTAAAACATGTGGCATAATTACCAATATATGGATCAAAGCATATGCCAACACCATGTTCCAAAGACCTCAAGTATGTGCCATAAACTTCAAGATAAAGCCTCAAAATATATAGAATAACATACCTTTTCATTCTATAAAACCTGGTACATCATATCTTAGGCCATCAAACCATCCTCAAACTTCAACATAAAAACAATAGCTCCATCATCAAACTTTACTTCATCCTCTTTAAACAAGACCGGTCAACTTGCAGTGCCTCACTTGATGAGTGTTGTGAAACCCGCGGAGGCCTCGCGAGACGCCCTATACCTGACCCACGGGGGTCTTCTCAATTAGGGTTACCAGAAACCCTTCTCCAATCTGCAGCTTTGAGACTTCCTTCTTCGCACTCCTCCACCACCTCAAATTCACTAAGAGATCACATGCTTGATTAATCAAATGAGAGGATTTTTGATATGTATTTATACCCTTCCAAGTAACTCCTTTAATTGACTTGATCCGACTTGTAACTTTTTATTTGCAACAAATTTTCTTCTTTAATTAATTTTTGGGCCGACTTGTAACTTATTGTTGCAACCATTTAGGGGATTTTTGACCATACTTCAGGGCTTCATCTTTAAGAGGGAATAACTTCACAACTGCCAGGAACCACGTGACATACTACCTACCATTGGAAATGACATGATGAATACCATCCATCCATGAGAGTTTGTCATCCATTTGCAGTGTCCTTTGTACTCTTTTCCTCTAGTTAACTTAGGGATTCATGACCACACCTCTAGGGATTCCTACCCATATTCTCATGGTTTATTTGTAGACTTCTTCAAAGTGTCCACCCATGAGGGCCATGCTTAAAGATACGCCTTAAGGGGACCACTTTAGAGACTTCTTCAATTACACCCATTACTTATAGAGACTTCCAAACTTGCTTTGGTGATTCTTCTAGGGTTGACATCAATGACAACCAACTTTCCAACATTGACATCAATGAAAACTAACTTTCCAACAATCTCCCCCTTTGGCATTGATGGAAACACTCATACTCCCTCTGTGATCATTTCTCGTACTGTCTTCATGCTTCTGAAATTTCTCTCCCCCTTTGACATCAATGGAAAAGGGCAACTTCCTTGACAATATACCTTCTTTTCACAATCTCTCTCCCCTTTTCTTCTTTGCTTTTGATCTCTCTCTCCTACTTTTTTTCTCTCTCTCCCCATGTCTTCTTTGCAAGATGTCATGTAGATCAATGTTGGTCTTCTTGTATATGCTTTTTGTCCTCTCTTATGGGGATTCTTGTCCATTGGTACTTCCTGGTGTAATTCACCGACACATATTAAAATCATTCATGTTAAGGTTGCTTCATCACTTGACTTCAAATAATCATGGCTTTTCATGTCTTCAGTGAGATGACATCGATGACACACTCATTCAACAATATTACCTTGACAATATTACTCCTTCTGACGGTTTCTCTCCCCATGTCTTGTTATGCCTCTCAAGGCTTGCCTTTCTGTGACTAACTGGTTCCACCTATCAATATGCTTCTTTTCCGAGTGATATGATTTTCTGAACATTCCTCTTGATGACAATGCCAACGAGTCTTTCTACAATTCCTCTTGAGCTCATGCTTTCATCCACTGTCATGTATCTTCTCTAGTTCATGTCAAGTATTATCTTGTAGACCTGTCAAATATCTCATGAATTCATCTATGTCCATATGTCACAAAACTGTCCATGACTCTGCTACTCAACTGCACACACTACTAACTAATCGGCCACTTCATTGTTCTGATAGCTTCTTCAAATATGCTGCAACTGATCACTACATATTCCTGCTTTTCATGTTGAATCAAATATGTCCACTAGTCTGCTCTATCTTCAAATCAAACACTATAATTCTACAACAAGTACACATTCTTGAATATGTAATGAATATATCCTTGCTTGAATTCATGCTTTGAATCCTCTATACAATCATGAATCTCTACCTCAATGATATTCCTTGTAATTGTCAGCCTAATTCCTTCATATATGCATGGGGATGTGTTCCAAAAATTGTTCCTTAATAAACCAATATGTCATGAGACATTCTCCACTTCTGCCATCAAACCATTTTGAATATGCCTTCCCAAAATTTGCAAACACTTCAGACTACCCGAAAGATAGTTCTCCAATCTATAATAGCTACTGCTTAGACTCCCCCTCTTCAATATTGACATTGTTGGGTATGTGTTATATTCTTTGCATGTGTGTGTGTGGGTGCGTCAGATTCGACAATTGCGTCTAACGATCCTTTGTAGTAGTGCTATGGTTGTGTCGTGTGTGTCAGGCACTTTCCTAGGGGGTCCCGGGGGGGGGGGCAGGTATGCGCCCCCCTTGTTACGCGCAACGTCCCGAATTTTTTTTGGGCGGTTTTTGCTATTTTTAGCAGTTTACTAAAAATAATCTTGGTTTTAGGGATTAGGGTTTTGGTATCTACAGAATACCTAAAAACATTGTATATATTGTATAGTGAATGGTGAAATTCGATATAATGAATATAAGAAAGGTTTTCCCGATTGAGGGTTTTTGTCATAAATCTCTGTGTACTATGTGAATGAGCCATTGATTAAATTTTGTTTTGCTTAAGAATCTATATGCATTGCTTTACTTCACAGGTTTAAAACTTACACACATTACCAGGAGTCTCCAAGCAAGATTGCTAAGAAAAATGTATAGACCTGCTTTGTTGCAGGATCATGCTTATGAATTTTGACATCTTCATTTTTGCTTTTAGATTCGTCGTGATCTAACACTTCTGCAAATCCTATAAGTATGATCTCTGGGAGTTCTTCATTCATCCGTTCTTCTTGTTTTTGCTTTCTTCTCCAAACATTCTTATATATGATATCGCTATTTTATTTCAAGGAGGACTTCATAATGCTTCTACAAGCACGCACTATATGTTTATAGTTGTGGCATTTGTAACATTCAATATTGTAGGGGGCCACATAAACATCTCTTGTTTGAACGTTTCTTCCATATGTTCTACAATCTACAACTTTATGTCCAAAGTTATTACAAGTAAAACAATAACCATAAAAGAAACTTTGATACCTGAGAGTAAATGATCTTATTTGTGATGTAGTCCCTCTGAATTCATCTCTTATCTGATTATGATATTCTCTTCTCTTATTTCCTTCATAATGAATGAAGCTTCTTCGATACCTAGAGTTAGAAGGTCTTCTTGGAGATATATCTCTCTTGCATTCATCCCTCTTTGACTCTTTTTGACCATGATTCCTTCCATTGAAAATATTTGCATAATTCTTAGCCTTCTCTTCATTCTTCCTTTCCGACGATCTGGAACACTTCTCTTCAACTTTTGTTGCTAGTTATGTGGAGCTTCCTCTCTCTTCAACACTTTTGCTGGGATTGGCATTTGCATCATCATTCCATGAGGCCTCACCAATGTATCAAATACATTCCTTATTGAAGGGTGACCTTTGAAAATTGAGAATATCTTATAGTACTTGAGTGCTCTTCAAGTTTTTGTTGATCTTGTCAAGTACAATTCTCAAAGAGACCACTTCTTCTTCAAGATTCACACAATTGTCTTCTTTCTTCATCATCTTGATCTTCATTACATCTTTTGTTCTCTTTTCTTCTTCAACTTGGGTTCAAGGAGATGATTTTTTCTTCAAGTCTTCTTTCTTGTTGACTAAATTATGCTTCAAGATTGTTTAAGTCCTCAGATCTTTCCTTAAGATGACTTGTCAAAATTTCTTGTCTCTTCTTTGCTTCCTTTCTTAGTGATACTAATTTGACTTCCAAACACTGCATTTCTTCCAACTGATTTTTGAGTGTTTCTTCAATCCTTTTGGATTCTTCTAACTTGACCTTTAGATTTTTAATAATCCGCTGAACTTATTCAAAGTTTTTGTAGGGATTTTGAGAACTTTCCCTTAACTTGACCAATTCTTCCTTAAGGGACTTGTTTTTATTCCTTTCCCTTTTTAGCTCACTCAAAGCTTCAATTAGGTCTTCCTCAAGATCCACTTCACCTTCTTCATACTCTTCTTCGTCATGATATGTCATACCATTTCCAATTTCTTCTTCTGGATCTATCTGACATGATGGGATTTCTTCTTCTTGTTTTGTCTCAACCTCTTCTTTATCTTGGTCAACATGCTCTGGATCTATGGTTGTAAGACAAGATTCCTTATAGTACAAATTATGTAGCTTATCCCAAATCTCTTTGGATGATGAACATTTTCCCATTTTGAATTTTACCGAATCAGGTAATCCATCCACAATGGCATCCATTGCTGTTTTGTTGTTCCTTTTTAATTATTTCTTGGCTGTAGTCTTCAAAGGTTTCTTTCTAGCCATGTATCCTGTAATAACTGAGTACCAAACACCATACTCTCTTGCCTCTAAAAATACTCCCATCCTTATGATCCATATCTCATAGTCCTGACCATCAAATAATGACATTTCATTATCTATGCACTTCATGATCTACCTTCCAATGGTTAGACTGATTCTGAAGGACCTACTCTGATACCAATTGTTGGAATATTCACCAATACTGAGGGGGGGGGGAGTGAATAAATATTGAGCACTTTTTACCATTTTAAATCGTAACATGCAAACATTAAGTTATCAATAATTCCATTCACTTATGATTTCATTTAACATATCAAAACATATAACCACAAATGAACAGTACACAAGAGTTTTACGTGGAAACCCAAATGGGAGAGAACCATAGAATGATTTTTAATATATATCTTCAATATTACATCCACAGGAAGCACCAACTTCCAATATTCTCCAACACCAACTGGAAGGAGGCACCAACCCCCTAATTATAGGGTCCAATATGAAGGAAGCTACACCTCCCTGAATTCTCCAACACCAATTGGAAGGAGGCTTCAACCCCATGATTTATACGCTCCAACCTCAAGGAGGATACAACTCCCCGAATTCTCCATCTCCAACAGGAAGGAGGCTCCAACCCCCTTATTTATAGGCTCCAACCTGAAGGAAGCTATGAATCCTTGTATTATGTGGCTCCAACTGAAAGGAGGCTCTAACTCCCTTTCCTTTCCCCTTCCTTCCTCCCTGGAATATACACGTAGACTCAAACTGCTGCTATCACTGATACATCATCATCATCAAAACCAAAATCAACCTATCATTGTAACTGTCATTGATACTGATACATCATCATCATCAAAAACAAACTCAACCCATCTGTGTAATTGTCACTGATGATACATCATCATTGAAACCAAACTCAACTTGTCATTGTAATTGTCACCAATACCGGTACATCAAAACTAGACTCAACCGATCACTGTAACTATCACTAATACTGATACATCATCATCATCAAAATCAAATCCATACCAATAACCACATAGAACTCATGCCAAGATCACCAAAGGACATCTCCAAATCATGTGCTTAATATCAACATGATATGCATGAAACCATTTGCCAAGATATGCATTAAGCATGTGCCAAGATATCCAAAATACACCTCAAACCATGTGCCAAAGTATCCAAGATACAATCCTCAAGCATGTGCCATACCATCCAATATATGCATCAACCATGGGCCAAAATATTCAAGACATGCCTCAGGCATGTGCCAAAGTATGCATCAACCATGTATCAAACCCTCCGAGGTATGCCTAAAAAATATACCAACATGTCAAACATGTGCCAAAATCACCAAGATATGGATCGAAGCATATGCCAACACCATGTTCCAAAGACCTCAAGTATGTGCCATAACCTTCAAGTTATAAGCCTCAATATATATAAAATAACTTACCTTTTCATTTTGTAAAACCTGGTACATTAGATCTCAGACCATCAGACTTTCCTCAAGCGTCAACATCAATCCAATTTCTCCATCATCAAACTTTACTTCAGCCTCAGCAAACAAGCCCAGTCAATTCGCGGTGCCTCGCTTGACGAGTGTTGTGCAACCTGCAGGGGCCTCACGAGTTGCGGGACACCCAATACCTGACTCATGAGGGTCTACTCAATTAGGATTACCAGAAACCCTTCTCCATTCCATGGATTTGAGACTTCCTTATTTGCATTACTCCGCTACCTCAGATTCATTAAGAGATCACATTATTGATTAATCAAATGAGAGGTTGTTTGATATGTATTTATAACCTTCCAAGTAACTCCTTTACTTTCATTTGATCTAACATGTGACAACTTATTTGCAAAAAAAATTCTTCTTTAATTAATTTTGGGGTCGACTTGCAACTTTTTGCTGCAACTGTTTAGGGGATTTTTGACCATACTTTGGGGCTTCATCTTTAAGATTGCATAACTTCTCAACCGTGAGGAACCACATGGAATACCACCTACCGTTGGAAATGCCATGATGAGGACCATCCATATCTGAGAGTTTTGCGTCCATTTGTAGTGTCCATCGTACTATTTTCCTCTGGTTAAGTTCGGGCTTCATGACCACACCTCTGGGGATTCCTATCCATATTCTTATGGTTTCTTTGTAGAATTATTCAAAGCGTCTTCTCGTGATGGCCATGCCTAAAGCTACGTCATAAGGAGATCACATTAGATGTTGGGTATGAGTTATATTATTTGCACATGTAGTAGTGTCTGCGTTGCACTGGGCGCGCAGGGGGGTGGGCGCTAGCCCCCCCTCGGGGGGAGTAGGGGGATGAAATCCCCCCGCTCGGGGGTTCAGGGGCAGTGCCCCCGATAATTTTTTTTGCCTCGAGAAACGTTTCACATTTTTGCCTCATTTTTCGTGTTGCCTCGATTTTCATGTCCATTGTTGGGCGGTTTTTCGACACATAGTTTTTGCCGATGGTTTTCTATTTCCGGTTAAGGAATTAGGGTTGTTGACTAATCCAGGTCATTGGGTTAGGGTTTTGGATGCCGTTGGCTCCTATATGTATATTGTATTGTAAATAATGTATCACTGTGAATGAATATAAAATATGTTGGTTTTCCTGGTTTGGGTTTCTAGGGGAAAAATATTTGTGTAATGTTTGTATTTTCCATTGTATCTTTTCTGTTCTTTTACTAAAAATCTGTTTCCAGTAAATATTGTACAAGGTCAAAATCTACATTTGGTATCAGAGCTTTGTTGGCTTCAGGGGGACGCCTTTGTGGTCAAGGGTTTGGCTCGGGACTGTGATAAGCCTTGTTACAGTGGGAGATCTGTGGTATTGATTTTTCAGTTGAAAAGAAATGGAGAGAAATTCGAAAATGGAGATCGAGAAGTTTAATGGGAATTTTTTTGAGTTGTGGAAGCTCAATATGGAAGATATGTTGGTGGACAGAGATCAATGGATTGTGGTAGATCCAAGTACTGCACCTACAGGAACTTCAACAGATGACTGAAAAAGTTGGATTGGAAGGCAAAGAGCACAATCCGACTATGTCTCTCAGATTCAGTATCATTGAATGTGTCAGAGGAAGCTACAACCAAGGATTTATGGGATAAGTTGGGGAATTTGTATCAGTCTAAGTCCCTAGCGAATAAACTATTCATGAGAAAGAAGTTGTATAACCTAAGGATGAGATATGGAGACTCGGTGGAAGAGCATTTGAACGCCTTCAATACTGTGGTAAGTCAGTTAATATCTATTGAGATTAAAATTTCAGATCAAGATAAATGTATCAGTTTACTATATTCTTTACTAGACTCATGGGATAGTTTGGTTGTGTCCATAGGTAGTAATACAACTGCCTTGAAGTTTGATGAATTGGTCTCATTCTTGTTGTCGGAGGAGATGAGACAGAAGAACATGGAAGGACATAGCACATACACATTATTTGCAAGAGGACGTTCCCAAAAAAGAAATAGATCTAAGTTTTCAAGTGGGATATCTAAGTCTAAGGGTAGATCTAAATCTCCCAGAAAGTTTGTAAATTTATGTTGGAGATGTGGAAAAGAAGGGAACTACAAGAAGCAGTGTAAATCCAAAGTTGAGAAAAAGAAGGGATCTGAAGAATCTCCTTCTATAGAAGAAAAGGCCTCCAAGGAAGAAGGAGGGTATGTGTACTTGGCTTCTTCAAGATCACATGCGAATCATGAGGCATGGTTGGTTGAATCTAGTTCATCCTTTCATATGACTCCCCACAGGGAGTGGTTCTGTGAATATGAAAGGTATGATGGAGGTAATGTTTTCTTAGGTGATGATTCGACAACCAGAATCATAGGACGAGGAAAATTCAAGTTGAGGCTCATAAATGGAAGTATTAGAACACTGCTTGGTGTTCTGCACATCCCAGGTTTGGCCAAAAATTTGATTTCTGTAAGCAAAATGGATGATGCAGGGGTAAAAACAATATTTGAAAAGGAAACCTGTAGGATGGTTCGAGGAGCAATGGTGTTGCTAAAGGGAGTTCGATTTGGAACTCCGTATAAGCTGCAAGGAAGCACTATTAGTGATGGGTGTAATAGTTTCATTGTTCTTGATATTTGAGTTGAAGAAGAAAGAACTCCTACAGTCTCTAGAGAAAAGGTTATGCTGTGGCATCAAAGACTGGGGCATATAAGAGAGAAGGGTCTTCGATTACTACACGGTAAAGGTATGGTTATAGTGATGTTTTTGGACCTGTGTTGGTCCCATCATTGGGAAAATATGTGTACTATGTCTCATTTATAGATGACTTCTCGAGGAATACTTGGATGTATTTCTTGAGGAATAAATCTGAAGTCTTTGAAAGGTTTAAAGATTTTAAGGCTCTTGTTGAGAATCAAACAAAGAAAATAATTAAGGTGATGAGGACAGATAATGGCAGAGAGTTCTATGGGAATGGATTTGAATAATTTTGTAAGAAGTGAGGTATAACAAGGCATAATACTACTCCATATACACCTCAACAGAATGGAGTTGCAGAAAGGATGAACAAGACGCTGATGGAAAAGGCAAGGTGCATGCTCAGTGGTGTCGAGTTAGGGAAAGAATTATGGGCAAAGGTAGTGGGTACTGCATGTTACTTGGTTAACAGATCACCCTCATCAACGTTGGATGACAAGACTCCACGAGAGGTATGGACTGGTAAGGAATCTTCTCTCACACATCTCAAGGTATTTGGCTGTGATGCATATGTTCATGTTCCAAAGGAAAACACGAATAAGCTAGATAAGAAGGATGAAAAGTGTATCTTTATTGGATATAAAGATGGTCTCAATGGTTATAATATTTGGAACCCATAAACTAAGAAGGTAGTGTAAGGCCAATATGTGGTATTTAGAGAAATGAAGGATGTTGTTAAACATGAAGTCCTACCAAGTAAGGAAGAACAAGAGAAAATAGAGTTTGATTTAAAGGATGATGAATCAAACTCTACAGAAGAACATGAATAATAAGAAGAAGATACTCATACTCCAGTATTGAGGAGATCGGTTTGAGAAAGAAGGCTACCAGAAAGGTATACTCCATCTGATTTCCGTTCAAAATTTTCTTTGTCTATTACTGATGATGATCCTAGAATTGTCAGGGAGGCAGTGGATTCATAGGATGGAAATCTCTGTAAAAAGGCAATGGAAGAAGAAATGGGTATTTAAAAAGAATTTGAATGCATAAGGCAAAGTGGAGAAAGACAAAGCTCGGTTAGTAGCAAAGGGTTATTCCCAGGTTGAGGGAATTGATTTTGGTGAGAATTTTGCTTCGGTTGCCAAGTTAACCTCTATAAGATTTATGTTATCTGTTGCAGTTGCATTTGATTTTGAAGTAGAACAAATGGATGTGAAGACAACATTCCTACAGGGGGATCTAGAAGAAGAAATCTATATGAAGCAGTCAGAAGGATTTGTTGTGAAGGGAAAGAAAGAGTTGGTATGAGAGTTGAAAAAGTCCCTGTATGGTTTAAAACAATCACCAAGGATGTGGTATCAAAAATTTGATACTTATATGCTGGGACTTGGCTTCACAAGAAGCAAAGAGGATCACTATGTGTATTTTAAATTAATTGGTGATCATTTGATTTATTTGGTCTTGTATGTGGATGCCATGTTGCTGATAGGAAACAACAAGGAGATTATCCAGGATGTGAAAACTCAATTGCCCTCTAAATTTGACATGAAGGATATCGGTGCTTCAAATTTCATTTTGGGCATGGAAATTAAAAGAGATCAGAAAAAGAGGAAACTCTGGTTAAATAAAAAAAAATATGTTGAGACAATATTGCAGAGGTTTAATATGCAGGAATGTAAACCGGTCAAGGTTCCTATTCCTGTTGGTGTAAAGTTATCTGTGGATTAGTGTCCCAAGACACAGGAAGAGGAGGAGGACATGTCTCGTGTTCCATATGCGAGTGCAGTTGGAAGTTTGATGTATGCAATGGTTTTTACTAGACCGGACATTGCAGATGCAGTGGGAGTTTTGAGCAGGTATATGTCAAAACCAGGGAAGGAGCATTGGACAACAGTCAAAAGGGTTTTCAGGTATTTGCGTGGCACTGCTAGTTATGGATTATGCTACCAAGGAAGACCAAGATTGGACAAAGTGTTGGATATACATGGCTTTGTAGATGCATACTGGGTTAGAGATCTGGATCGTAGGAGATCTACAAGTGGGTATGTGTTTAACATGTTTGGGGGAGCAAAAGACAGGCTGTAGTGGCACTTTCAACTACAAAAGCTGAATACATGGCAACCACTCATGAAAGTAAGGAAGCAATATGGTTACAAAGATTGTGTTTAGGCATTGGGTTGGTACAACAAGCTGTAAGGATAGATTGTGACAGACAGAGTGCAATTTTTCTAGTGAAGAACCAAACTTATCATTCAAAGACAAAGCATATTGATATTCAATATCACTTTGTGAGAGACATGGTTGAAGAAAAGAAAGTATTGCTGATGAAGGTGGACACTTTGAATAATTTTGCAGATTCATTAACAAAATCTGTGAGCACTGAGAAGTTCTCTTGGTGTAGAGGATCCATGGGCATTGTTGCCCAAGATTGTTGACTATGTAACCCTGTAACCCCCTGTATGCAAAGAAAACAACAAGTGAGAATGTTGGGTATGTGTTATATTCTTTGCATGTGTAATAGTGTCTGCGGTGTGTGGGCACGCAGGGGGGTTTCCTCGAGAAACGTGTCGCATTTTTGCCTCGTTTTTTGTGTTGCCTCAATTTTCATGTCCATTGTTGGGCGGTTTTTCGGCACATAGTTTTTGCCAATGGTTTTCTATTTCCAGTTAAGGAATTAGAGTTGTCGACTAATCCAGGTCATTGGGTTAGGTTTTTGGATGCCACTTGCTCACTATGAATGAATATATAATATGTTGGTTTTCGCGGTTTGGGTTTCCAGGGGAAAAATCTCTGTGTAATGTTTGTATTTTCCTTTGTATCTTTTCTGTTCTTTAACTAGAAATCTGTTTGTAATAAATATTGTACAAGGTTAAAATCTACATTAGAGACTTCTTCAATTAATCCCATTAATGTTAGAGAATTCAAAACTTGATTCAGGGCTTCTTCTATGGTTGAAATAAACGACAATCAACTTTCCAACATTGACATCAATGACAATTAACTTTCCAACAAAATTGCAGCCGAAAAGATTGATACTCTTGCAAACAAAAACATGAAATCAACCCTTGAATAAAGAAGAAGTGCTACCAATAGAATTTTTTTTGGGGGGTTAAAATTATAACTTGTTTGAAACCACAACCTTAACAATCAATACTATTATAATCAAAGTCACAAAATGGAAAAAATAACATTGAGGGAAAAACAAAAAATAAAGGAAAAAAACCCCTAAAACTAAGGAAATATGTTTTTTCTTTCTTTTATTTTTTATCGTTAAAAACAAACTACTTTTAAAATGAAAAATAAACAAAATTTAAAAATAAAGGAAGAAACACAGACACACACATCATGTTGTTGATGGTGGTGGTGGTGGTAGTGGACAATGACGATGGTGGTGGTGGTTAATATCCACTGAGACCAAAATTGGTCTATCGAACCTTAAGAAACGTAAGGCATTACTTGGATTTCCTTATCATTTTATTTCTATGCTAAAAAAGCATTCCGAAATCACCATAATTTTGATGAGTTAAAAGGTTAGGAAGGTTGGTGTTGTGACAAATTTCTTGAAATTGAGATCTATTTTTGGTATATGCAGGACATTCTAAGAGAAAGTGTTTTTCATCTTCAACCCTCTTAGTGTCACATACATGACAAATTCTTTCATCCCACGGTGTTTTGGGGATTGTCCAACACCTAGTTTCACTATGGAGCTTGTGAGAATTTGTACTTATTTTAGCAATGTTGGTTTTCTTATTTACACTAGTTAAAACAAATAGATACTTTGGTATTCTATATTACCTCCTTATAATATCTTAATTTTATGTTGTCCTCTAATTCTTTATCGCACCACAATTTCTCCTTAAATTTAGATGTAATAGTATTTTTAATACTATCGTTATTATGCAGAATGATCACTTCTTATATTCCCCAATGTTTTAGCCAAGATTGGGTATCTTGATGCCATCCCCGCTTGAGTCGAAGGTGGTTTTGACTAGAGTTTGAAGCAATTATGGGAAGCCTCTTGTCTTCCATGTTGTTTATATTGCTCTTGTACATTAGGTACCTAGTCATAGCTATGCTCTCAATGGGGGAAAGCCTCACTTTTATGAGGAGGATATGATAGGGTGTATTGCCTTTAATTTTGAGGATATGTTTTTTTTTTTCACTTGGAATAGAAATCGGGGAAACCCACCGGGAACTTCCCCTCATTTCAAAGATGGTACCCAGGTAAACCATATTCTATAGAAAGCTGAGGCTTTTTCAATAGCTTGCTCATTTAAGAGCTCAACATGTCACTTGCGGGCATTGAACTTCGGTGGGGGGGAAAACACCCCTCATCACAAACCACTCGATATAAACCCAATTCACACACACACACACACACACATTTCAAGGAAAAAAGCCGGTAATTTTATTACATACGGAACACAATTACATCTGTAGATGCCAATGGCATTCAGGAGGCAGTGATGCCCATAAAAAATGTGACGCCTTAGGGCATCCAAAAAGTATTACATAGTCTAAAAGAGATCATTTACTGCCTTGTCCTGAAGAAGACCATATTCGATATGGGGTCTATTCATTTTTGTCCCCCGAGGGTATCATTCATAGAGAGAAGTCTGATATATCAGAACCTTTCGAGGGAAGGTACAAAGTTGATGGTACAAACACAAAATTTGCCGGAGTTTCAAGAAGAAGCTACTATCTTTACAAAAAGAGTTTGAGAGCATATAGAAATGCACGACTACCCTAATTTAGAACCCAGGGTTGTGAAGATATTCTTCGTCAGTGTCCGAGCTTTTTTCCCGGATTTTCTAGACTCCCCTATCCATTTTGGGCGATCCGGAAGGACATCCCCCTTCCTTGGGAAACTAGTAGAAGAGGATCAATATTCACTCAAAAACTTGTATTGTAATCTGATCTTGTCAGTCCTGGAAGCAAGTCATTCTAAAAGAATGTTTACTATGTTAATTTCCGATCCGTGTCAGTGTTAGTTGGTTTATATATTTGTAATAAAGTCTTCGCCAGTATAGTGAGAAAGGATATATCTAAAATAAATTGTTAGTCAGTTTGTGTCAATTCATTTATGCGGGAAACTACTCTCACCAGTCTGAATGCACATCGCATTGCAAAAATAAAGCAACAACTACCATTGTACGAAGTTGCCTTGCATTATTAAAAGGGACATTTTCTCTCGAATAGATTTGATGATTTTTTTTTGCATATTTTCGTCTCTTCTTTGTTTAGCATTTGCTGTCTGTGAGTGTGTATGTTTACTACGCACCAAGTACACTGGTGCGCCCAATCTATTCGGTGCCTGAAGGATTGTTGACTAGCATTTTATGAAGTGTGCATTAAGTGAATACAGTGCGGGCTCCTTGTAAGAGTGTTTGCTGGTTTTTCTGAAGTGCACCCTCCATAAGATTAGTGTGCCATCATCATCTACAATCTTGTCGCAGATCAATTGGTATCAGAGCAGTTGCCTTGGGTAAGCTTCCGCACATAGTGAAGAAGGAGAAGACAGAGAAAACATCTGTTAACACCTACTATGTTCTACCTTGTTTTATTCCTCATTCATTCCTACTTGGTATTTAAAATTTTGTATAAGTTATAAAATATTTAGCATTTTGTTAAAGGTTTAATTTCTCACCTTAAGGGGTTTTAAATAATGCTAGAGTGAATAAATGAAATGGACTTTTTGTTGTGAGAAGGAGACATAGGGAATTAGACACATGTTTAAATGATTACTTGATGACATCAAATGGCTTCAAATATTTTCATTTGAGCCATTAAGTCATGTCAATACTTATGCATCATGATTATTTAACTTCATGAGTTGCAGATTCAAAGTCTAATCCACTCAAGAGTGAAAAGGCAAATCGGGCTAGGCACTACATGAACTTCCACATGCCCCTAGTCATGATAATTTTAAGCACTTTGGTGAGTCGTGGAAGATGTTGATCATACTACAAGCGCATGAGTATGCAAAATCAATTAGCAAAGTACTCATCGTTAGCTATAGCATGTGAAATGGGGTGTATCGTCATTTTTACCGGTCAATTGTCCAGAAGGTTACATGGATCACTTGTCTTATTAAATGTGTTTTCAAAACCGACGCCTTGTTCGTTAATTACAACAATGAGTTTATTTGAATTGGCTCTTGCAGAGCTAGAAAATCTCCTCTTTTTTTTTTCGTTATACAACAGACATATCTCTTCTTTGTAGCCAAGAATCTAGCCTTCAGGTCATGACTGTGTAGATTGGTAAAGGAGGACATGTGAATCAGAAAGAGCCTGAAGGACCTGAAGTCATGGAGGCTTATGAAGATACTCAAATCATTTTTGATCGAGCAGGGTGGTACCTTTTCCGTACCAAGTTGGATGGTCACCATTACGCTACAACCAAGGTTGATGAGAGTTTCAATGGACACTGGGCCCAAATCACAAACTTGGTTATGCAGGTTACTAAATAATCTATAATTGTTGATTGCAACCTCCCCACTGATGGCGAAAGGTGGTTTAAAAATAAATTGATTACATGAGGAGATGTTAATCAATTTTTAAATCCTGAAGATAGAGACCCTAATTGGTCCAAGGGTATCCCCAGGGATTGGATTGTTGATGAGTGGATGGAAGCTTGCTCATGCTTAAGAGATTTATCACATGTGAGGGGCGTTATTCTATTATATTCATATTCCACCTTAGATTTGTGCTTCATCTAGCAGGGATTAAGAGGATTAATTTGCCTTATTATTTCTTAAAGGATCTCAACAAGATGGCTATGAGAGTTCAATCAAACCCCAAGACCCCCCCTCACAAAATTTTTCATCAGGGGTTGATTAAAGTTCTTGTTAAGGCTGAACTAGGGAAGTTGCAGAAAACTTGGGATTAGTTCTTGATCCAGTCAGGGTTTGAGAAGGAAAAGCATTCTCCTGCTTCTCAATCACATGGAAATATTTTTAAGCATGATCAAGAAACTCCATGATCCAGAATCAGATCTAGGAGGAGCTTGATGGGGCTCAGAAAGGCCTAAAAATAAAAGTTCCCAGAATGGATTCAAAACGGATGTGTGCATAGGTCTCATTGATACGAACCCAGTGCAACTTGAACGGGCTCAAACAGACGTTGTATGCTCAAGTTATTGTGATATTTTTGATTTTCCAAACAAGCAAAAAAATGATGACTGTACAGTCCGTACAGTGCCATGTGGCAGCTGACTGTAGATGCCTTACAAATGACATGGAAAGGAACAACCAGTGCTAATGTGGCAACTTATGGAGGTGACACATGGTAGGCTGACTAGGCATACAGACGCTGATGTGGACAAGATAGGTGGACCAACCAGGAAGTGACATGTGTCACCATTGCAAGGGTGACACGTGGCACGTCCATACTGGTGACATTACACATCCATACGACATGTGTCAGTCATAGGTCCAGTGGCAGAGTGACATGGCAGACACGTGGGTGAATCAATGGTCGACACACGATAATGTACTCGACGAATGAGGTGGTGCCACGTGGCCCAGACGTGGGCTGCCACGTGGCACCCAAGTGTTGGTTGTTTGGTTTGCAAAATTTTGGAGTTTGTAAGGTTCAAACCACAAACCTCTATGGGTGCCAATTCTTTGCATAGGTCAGGATACTAGCCCGCTTATCGGAGTTCCTTGTTAACCATTGCATCAAACTTTTATTTAAAGTGATGTGGTATTTTGGTTGGGCGCGGAAAGGGTCGGGGCTAGGCCCGAACCCTTGGTTTATTACCCACCATATAACCCTGCGTGAGGAGGTGTTAAACGGATTAGCTCCCAATCCCGTGAATGTTGCATATGACCCAGACTCCATCGATAATGCTTGGAGTGGATGGCTAAAGTTAGCCTCAGTCGGTCGGGCTAGCCTGTCGATCAGGGGCTATCAAATTGGGGGTTTAACCACCAGTTAGCATGCAGAGGACTAAGCCCTGGCCACATGGCCATGCAATGTGACCAGGGGGCCAAGAGGCCAGGCGATTGTGCACAATAGATAAGCGCTTAGGCACATGGTGCGCGCCCATATGCCCAGGAGCCTGTTCAAAAGGGCCTGCGCCCAAATAATGTTGATAAAGTAGTTTTTAAACTTTATTATAGTGATTTTTGATGATGTTTTGGGCAATTTTGGATATTTTTGGCCAATATTGGGGGATATTGGGCCCTTTTTTAGGCCAGATATTAGGAGGAAGTTGGAAGATGGTTACCAACTTCAGATCTATATAAACCAGGACTTTCTTGAGGTCATGGGAGGAGGATCAAAACAAATTTATGCTGCCGGATTGTTGATCCAAAGCCATTGCCATGCAGGGAAGCTATTGAAGAGTGCACCTTTTCGGGCAATTTCTCGGAGCCTCGTTCATTTGATTTGGGTGCCATTTATTTTGATGGGTTCATGAGATCTGGTAGAACATGACCAACTCATTGTTGTAATCCATTGGAACTTTCATGATGTACATTTAAAGCTTAGAAATGAAATAAGAAAATCCCACTGAGACAAGGCCTAAAGATGTAGGCGATATTTCTGAACTCTGTTATCACATTCGTGTTATGGTTTGTTGTTGTTTATTGCTTATTTAAATTTTGCATATGTGCTCATGGCTGTTATGATTATTCTACAACTCTTCCTCTTTCTTTAATCTTCCTAGTTGGTTAATCAACACATGCTTAATAACTCAACCATAGTCATGTAAAAGATCATTTCGGATCAAGTGGTATTAGAGCTAGTTGACGTTGGGAATTTGAGTTTGCATGTTAACTAGGGAAGAGATCATATCAAGGGAGAAAATGTGATGCAGGAGCATCGATCCACCTCAGCAACACACCAACATTCCATCACATCAACACACATTTCAGAGAAAGGGAGAGGCATTGACCCTCCCATTTTTCAATTTGAAATCTGATCCCATGGGAATTTGTGTTGTAAGGTTGTAAGCACCGAGCCATACCTTTGTACATGTAGTGGATAGGGTTGCCTTAAATGGTTACCTATAGTAGGTCTAGATCATAGTCAGGTCTGGATCAACATTTATGTAATGAGTCGTAGGAAGTATGGTGTCATAACTGAGATAGTGATAACACTAAGGCGGTGGAGAGGATAAGCTCATGGAGCCCTCGTTTTGTAGAGGGAGATAGATCTTTGTAGAAAGGTCGGATAGGAGAAGAAGAACTCGAGAGAGATCTGATAGAAAAAGCATAACTCATGATAGAGTTAGGTTAGGAGAGCTTGAGAGAAATGGGACTCTGTCGCAGTCTAGTTTTTGTAAACATCTGTATAGACACACAAAGATAATAGAAAAGAAGTTTTTCTTGCATATAGTGTGTTTATGTATTTGTGTTCATTGTTATGCTTTTATATGTCATTCATGTTTTGAATGTATGAAATGGTGAAGAATTGATTGAGTTTCAATTGTTTCTCTTCTTTGAGTTTTGAGTGCAAGGAGTGCACATTGTTTGTAAGGTGTGTGTGACAGAGGTGAGTTAACCTCAGGAAATCTCAGGAGAGATACCGTTGAACCTTCATCAACAAAAGTGCAAGGAGTGCACAAAAATAAATTTGTGTTGAGTTCATAAAGAGACAGAGTTGCTGAACACTCTGTAAGGAGAAGCTCTGCAAGGTGTGCATCGAGCAAGGAGAATGCCAGGAGGGAGAGAATAATTTCTTTTCAAGAAATCCTTTAGATCTGAGTTTAACGAAATCCCAGAAACGCAAGGAGTGCGTGGGAGATCAAAATTTTCAAGGAGATCAAGCTCAGAAGGGATAATGCAAGGAGTGCATGGACGATGAAATTATTCTAAGTCCTAAAGCTCAGAAGAGATAACGCTTTCAAAAGCGTAAGCGAGACCCAAGATAGTCGGGTTCGCAGAAGGAAGTTCAAAGGCCGAAACCTTTGAACACTGAAAAAATATTCCAAGTCGGAAGAAGTCAAAAGTTGAGGAGGAGGAGCGACAACAACTGTCTGATCAGTTGTGGGAGGGAGCCTGGACCGTTAGATCCATGTCTAGTGAACGAAGGAAGCGCAGAGGAGAGGAACCCAATCCGTTGGATCTAAGCTCAGAGGTCTAGAAACCATTGGATCCAGAGGTAAGTGCACAAGACTTAACCTTTGTGTGTGTAGTAGAGTTGACTTGTCAAAGTCCTGAAGTCCCGAAGAGAACAGGGACCGTCCATCGTCCAAGCGATAGGTGGTGAAAGATATGAGTTTTCGGGTGAAAGCACTCCAGGAGGAACAAATGCGCAGGAGTTGAAACTCCTGAAACCTGAAGACCCAAAATAGATAGAGGCTCTCAGATCAAGGGGGAGACACATGTCAAGAGATCATGTGTTTCAATTGAAAGCACTCTGGGAGAAATGAGTGCATAAGAATTTGAAACTCCCAAAGCCTAAATAGCTGAAGCGCCGAAGAGCCGAAGAGATTCTAGACTGTTAGATCCAAAAAGGGTACGTGGCGAAAGATCGTGAACTTTGGGTGAAATCACTCCGGGAGAACGCGAAGGAGAAGGGTTTGAAATCGTCGAAGCCTGAACAATCAAAGCAGACGATAGCCATTGATCTGGGTTGGACAGGTGTCACCCGATCCTGAACTTTAGAGGATCGTACTTCAAGGTTTTTGAGATGTTGAGTTTTAGAAAGTTCCGAAGCGTTGAAGCCCAACGCATTCAAAGCCATTGATCCCAAAGGAGAAACGTGGGTCATTGATCTGCAAAGGGACGTGTGGAGGATTGAGACTCAATCTGTTGGATAACCGTTGGATCAGGGAAGATAGGTGTCAGAATATCCGACACTCCGGAAGGATTTGCTCCAGAGATTTGTGTTTGTTGAAATCTGGAAGCGGATGAGTGGCGCCGGATCTAGAATTCCGGGTAAAGAGCACTCTAGAGGAGAGAAGAGGGTGGAAGTGCCAAAGTCCTGAAGGATATCTCGATCATTGATCAAGGAGGAGATCGAAAGATCGTTGATTTGGTTGAGGAGGTCAAGGTCCCGAAGCGAGAGCACAACCATTGATTGGGGAGGATACGTGTCACTAGATCTTCCATTCTGGAAGATAAATAGTTAACAATGGAGAGGGTTTGAGGATTGAGATTCCCGAAGGTTGGATTCACGAAGGAAATCCTAGCCATATATTAAGGGGGATAAGTGTCGATAGATCTTCTACTCTAGAAGATTATCACACAGGGAAAATTAGGAGTTTGAGATTTGAGATTCCCAAAGGCCTAAATCGTAGAGGGGATCCTTGCCGTAGATTCAAGGAGACAGGTGGAAAAAAATCTTCTACTCCAGAAGATTGCCATATGGAGGAAAGAAAAGGTTGAGAGTTGAAACTCTCGAAGGTCATAAAGTTAGAATCAACCACAACCGTTGATTTAGAGGGGAGCTACGTGTCGACAGATCATGCAGATCTTAGATCGTGCATAGAAGGTAGGAAAGGAGATTATATCATAGTTGTTGATAATGGATTATCATCAAGGGGTCGAAGATTGATGGACTAGATGGATTGCAGGGCCAAAACTTGTTCGGAGTATAAAAATTTGAGAGTGGGCCACAATTTCAACCACAGTTTTAATAAAGGGATACATTGCAACTGAAGGTGAATTGTGGGGAGAAAAGTGGGTTGGTCTAAAACCACTCTTGCCCACGCCCGCAATCATGCATTTGTGCAAGGACACAACTCGGGGCTATATGAAGAAGGGGATAATCGAAGAAGGAGCTAACGCCTGAACCTTAGTGTTTTGGAAGCGCGCAGGAATAACTTGTGAGTCTGACAAAACCTGGACACAGAAGGAAAAGGGGCCTATGTATAATTATTTTTGGGTTCAATTAGGAGCCCGAAGAGTTGATTCGACTCAGAGAAAAGGAATATCCTAGACCTAGAGGTCGTAGAACCCCAGGAGGGGAGGGGGGCTGCATCAGTTGGTATCAGATCTTAAAACATTTTTTGTCTGCAGATTGTAGGCAAAGAAAAGGAGGTTAAAAGAGATAACCTGGTAACATTAGATGATATCAGAGGTTCAAATTTTCCTGTAGACAACAGGTGAAAGGAAGGCAGAGTATTGATGCTTTGTGAGAATATTGTTGCACGTGCACAACGACAAAAATAATTTAAACAACCAGGTGAACTGTAAAAGAAGATGGAGATGCTATCAGATGTAGAGTGATCCATAGGCTTTCCAGGTGGGAAATGAGATGTTATTGATTGATATCATAGACTGCCAGGTGGGCAAAAGAGAAGTCCCAAATTTCTAGGTGGGAAGGGAGAAAGAAATGAGATTGTCGAAAAGTCTCAGGAGCTCAGAAGTGGGTCCAGGTCAGCAAGGAGTGTTGATAGATGCAGATTCATGTGGGTTTGTAGACCATGTGAATGAAGATGATGAGAGTTTAAATACTCTTACCATCCGGGAAGAGGATCAAAGGAGCATTTTGATTATTGGAGGGATAAAAGAATTCCTAGGAAATAGACAAGTGAAGGCCAATGCACATGACAAAAGTGCAGTAGAGGAAAGACAACCAACATAAACTATCAAAGAGGAAGAAATAGAGTAGACATTGATGTCTGCCCCAACAAAATGAGAAGATCATTCGACATAATAACTCAAAATTTTCAGCCAAGAAGCTGAATAGGAGATGAGTGCAACATTGGAGCCTGCAACAGAAGAGGAAGTAGACATCATGGATTTTGCTGACTTGTATGAAGAATTGGAAGCCCTAGAGAGAAGGGTAATGGTGCAAAGCATGCGCATCCAACAGGTCAAGTTGGAGACAGATGGAGGAGTATACTATCCAGAGGAACGGTTGGAGGGAATTGGATATGTACCAAGAGAGGAGTTGATAGAAGAAACCTATATGTTAGAGGAGGAAGTTGAGCAACAACTCAGTGATGAGACTATGGAACTGGAGTCTGCAACAGGGTGGAAAACTAATGCCGCAGGAGAAGAAAATGACGTGGGGGATCAAGTTGATCTACCCTTTGACGTGTTTGAGGAGGAAGTGCAACAGAGAAGACTGCATAAGAAGATCCAACCATTGGAGCAGCTGGATAGGGTGATGTAGGATATCAGGAAGATAATGTTGAGGTCAGCAGAAGCAGTCAACAAAGGGAAGCTGAACAGAGGAGAACTTGCCATAACAACAGGAAAGAAGAAAAATAAGCAACAAGAGTAGCATAGCTGGAGAATAGCAAGAGGACAACTCCAAGGGAGAGTTTGGGATCCAGGAGGATTTCAACATTGGAGAAGAGGAGATCATGAGCATGAGCTCATGATTTTCCTAGCAGTGGAGTATGATGCAGAAGCATCGCTCCACCTCGACAATGCACCATCATTCCAACACATCAACACACATTTCAGAGAAAGGGAGAGGCATTGACCCTCCCATTTTTCAATTTGAAATCTGATCCCATGGGGATTTGTGTTGTAAGGTTGTAAGGACCGAGCCATACCTTTGTAAATGTAATGGATAGGGTTTCCTTAAATGGTTGCCTGTAGCAGGTCCAAATCGTAGTTAGGTTTGGATCAACATTTATGTAATGAGCCATAGGAAGTATGGTGTCGTAACTGAGACAATGATAACACTAAGGTGGTGGAGAGGATAATCTCATGGAGCCCTCGTTTTGTAGAGGGAGAGAGATCTTTGTAGAAAGGTCAGATAGGAGAAGAAAAACTCGAGATAGGTTTGATAGCAGAAGAAGAACTTAGGATATAGTTAGGTTAGGAGAGGTTGAGAGAACTGAGACTCTGTCACAGTCCAGTTTTTGTAAACATCTGTATAGACACACATAGATAATAAAAAAGCAGTTTTTCCTGCATATAGTGTGTTTATGTATTTGTGTTCATTGTTATGATTTTATATGTCATTCATGTTTTGAATGCATGAACTGGTGAAGAATTGATTAAGTTTCAATTGTTTCTCTTCTTTGAGTTTTGAGTGCAAGGAGTGCACATTGTTCGCAAGGTGTGCATGGCATAGGTGAGTTAACCTAAGGAAACCTCAGGAGAGATATCATTGAACATTCATCAACAGAAGTGCAAGGAGTGCACAAAAAGAACTTTTTGTTGAGTTCGTAAAGAGACATAGTTACTAAACACTCTGTAAGGAGAAGCTCTGCAAGGTGTGCATCGAGCAAGGAGAACGACAAGAGGGCGAGAAGAATTTCTTTTCAAGAAATCCTTCGGATATTAGTTTGATGAAATCCTAGAAATGCAAGGAGTGCGTGGGAGATCAAAATATTCAAGGAGATCAAGCTCAGAAGGGATAATGCAAGGAGTGCGTGGGTGACAGACTTATTCTAAGTCCTAAAGCTCAAAATAGATAACACTTTCAGAAGCGTAAGTGAGACCCAAGATAGTCGGGTTCGCAGAAGGAAGTTCAAAGGCCGAAACCTTTGAACATTGAAAAAGTATTCCAAGTAGGAAGAAGTCAAAATATCAGGAGGAGGAGCGACAACAACCGCCTGATCAGTTTTGGAAGGGGGCCTGGACCGTTAGATCCATGTCTAGTGAACAAAGGAAGCACAGAGGAGAGGAACATACCCAATCCGTTGGATCTGAGTGCAGAGGACAAACAACCGTTGGATACAGAGGTAAGTGCAAAAGACTTAACCCTTGTGTGCACAGGAGAGTGGACTCGTCAAAGTCCCAAAGTTCTGAAGAGAACATGGACCGTCCATCATTCAGGCGATAGGTGGCGAAAGATATGAGTTTTCGGGTGAAAGTACTCCGGGAGGAATGAGTGTGCAGTAGTTGAAACTCCTGAAACCCGAAGACGTGAAGAGGATGGAGGGTGTTAGATCAAGGGGGACACATGCGTCAAGAGATCGTTTTTTTTGGGTTAAATCACTCTGGGAGAAACGAGTGCATAGGAGTTTGAAACTCCCGAAACCCAAATAGTCGAAGCACCGAAGACCCGAAGAGAATCTAGACCGTCAGATCCAAAAAGGGTACGTGGCGAAAGATCGTGAACTCCGGGTGAAATCACTCTGGGAGAACGCGAAGGAAAAGTGTTTGAAATCGTCGTAGCCGGAACAACCAAAGCGAACTATAGCCGTTGATCTAGGTTGGAGAACTGTCACTCGATCATGAACCTCAAAGGATCGTACTACGGGGTTTTTGAGAATTTGAGTTTCAAAAAGTTCCGAAGTACTGAAGCCCGAAGCATTCAGGTCCATTGATCCCAAAGGAGAAACATGGGTCGTTGATCTGTGAAGGGACATGTGGAGGACAAAGAATCACTCTGTTGGATCAAGGAAGACAAGTGTCAGAAGATCCAACACTCCAGAAGGATTCCCTCCAGAGAGTTGTGTTTGTTGAAATTTGAGATTGCCAAAGGCCGAAGTCCTGAAGCGAACAACAGTTGTTGATATGGAAGCGGACGAGTGGTGATAGATCTAGAATTTCAGGTAGGGAGTACTCCAGAGGAAAGAAGAGGGTGGAAGCGCCAAAGTCCTGAAGGAGATCTCGATCGTTGATCGAGGAGGAGGTCGAAAGACCATTGATTTGGTTGAGGAGGTCAAGGTCCCGAAACGGGAGCACAACCATTGATTGGGGAGGATACGTGTCAACAGATCTTCCACTCTGGAAGATAACCAGTCAACAGTGGCGAGGGTTTGAGAATTGAGATTCCCAAAGGCTGGATTCATTGAGGAAATCCTAGCTGTAGATTAAGGGGGACAAGTGTCGATAGATCTTCTACTCTCGAAGATTATCACAAAGGGAAAAGCATGAGTTTGAGATTTGACATTCCCAAAGGCTGGATTCGTGGAGGGATCTTGGCCGTAGATTCAAGGAGACAGGTGGCAACAGATCTTATACTCCAGAAGATTTCCATATGGAGGAAAGCAAAGGTTGAGAGTTGAAACTCCCGAAGTACAGAAAGTCGAAATCAACCACAACCGTTGATTTAGAGGGGAGCTACATGTCGACATATCACACAGATATGAGATCGTGCGTAGAAGGTAGGAAAGGAGATTAGATCGTAGCTATTGATCACGGATTATCATCAATGGGTCAGAGATCGACGAATGAGTTGGATTGTGGGACTGGAACTTGCTCGGAGGATAAAAATTTGAGAGTGGGTTGCAATTTCAACCACGGTTTATATAAAGGGATATGTTGCAGCTAGAGGTGAATTGCGGGGCGAAAAGCGGGTTGGTCTAAAACCACTCTTTCCCGTGCCTACAATCGTGTGCTTCTGCAAGGACACATCCCAGGGCCATATGAAGAAGGGGCTAATCACAGAAGGAGATAGCGCCTGGACATTAGTGTTTTGGAAGCGCGTAAGAATAACTCGTGGGTCTGACAAAACCTACACATAGAAGGAAAAGGGGTCTGTGTATAATTGTTTTTGGGTTCAATCAGGAGCCCGAAGAGTCAATCTGACTCAGATAAATGAAAGATCCTAGACTGAGAGGTTGCAAAACCCTAGGAGGGGAGGGGGGTTGCATCAAAATGGCATCTACAAGAGGACTTTCTCAAGATGAGAGGGAATTCATAAATTTAGTGTTTTCCATGGCTGAGATGGTGAAAGTGTTGTATGAAGACTACTTCGAATGAAAAAGATCGGTTCAAGTGAGATATTCAAAGAACAACAAAGTCAAAGAAGGATTGAAGGAACTGCCTTCTAGATCTGATTCAGAAAACATCTCTGAGGTATGCAGTGAAGGTCATTCGTCAAATTCTCCTTGTTCCCATCAAGATGGTTTTGGTGCATTTGAAAAACATACAAGAGGTATAGGTTTGAGATTGCTAACCAAGATGGGTTAAGAAGGAAAGGGCCTTGGAATTGAGGCCAAAGGTATCATTAGAACCGTTGAGGTTGTGGAAAGGCCTCGATATTTAGGATTGGGATATGGCGAATTGGAGATAGGAGCGTCCTCCATGATGGGTTCCAAAACTTCGGAAGCAAGTAATGCTTCAAATGGCCAGCTTAAGACATTGCATGAACACTTCACGAAAGGTGATGGCGTATCACTCCTTGATTATGGTAGTGAATGAAAGTTATATACAAAGCAAAGTGAAGACCAACATGGAAGGTATAATGTTCATAATTTTACCAATTCTCTTTTTGATTATAAAAAACATAATCATGTAATCCAAAATGTGTGGAATATGTATCCATGTGCTTTTTGTCATTCAACCAAGCATTGTGTTGCCAAGTGTTGGAAGAGACAATCTTTGTACAAGAAGTTTATGTCGACTAGGAAGGAAACACGACATAAAGACTCAACTCCACAACGAAAGAAAGAGAAAGGAAAATAGGTCTGGATGCCAAAAACTCAGTGCACTTATTGCAACAGGAGTGGACATCAAAAGACTTGTTGTTGGAAGCTTAATCTGGAGCTTCGTCCAAAGAAGGATAAAAGGATTGTTCATGTACTCAAGAAGGAAGAAGGATTACCAGTGAGGCAAGAGGAACACCATGAAAGAAAGAAATCAACCACTTGGTTTTTCCAGAAGTGGATGTCACAACTTCATTGTATTTTGCTTCCATTAATGTAATCACACATGTTGAAATGATGACCTGTTTTAACATCATTTTTGTACAACATCTTTTTTTTTTGGTCCTTATGAGTATGTAATCAGTCAAGGTCCATTTTTGTAACCTTTTGTGGGACCAAAAGGTCCTTAATGGGGAGGTATGCTCCAGAATCCGATCCAGGAGCTTGATGGGGCTTAGAAAGGCCTAAAAATAAAAGTTCTCAGAATGACTTCAAAACGGACATGTGTGTAGGCCTCGTCGATACAAACCCAACACAATTTGAACAGGATCAAACAAACGTCGGATGCTCAAGTTATGGAAATCTGTTCATTTTGCCAAACATGCAAAACAATGATGACTATACAATCCATACAGTCCCATGTGGTAGCTGACTGTACATGCCGTACGACCGTACAATTGATGTAGAAAGGCACAGTCAGTGCTGACGTTGCAGTTTCTAAAGGTGAGACGTGGTAGGATGACTGGGTGTATGGACACTGACATGGACAGGACAGGTGGACCAACCAGGAAGTGACACGTGTGACCGTACATGCTCAAGTTATGTAAATCTGTTCATTTTGCCAAACATGCAAAACAATGATGACTATACAATCCATACAGTCCCATGTGGCAGCTGACTGTACATGCCGTACGACCGTACAATTGATGTAGCAAGGCACAGTTAGCGCTGACGTTGCAGTTTCTAAAGGTGACACGTGGTAGGATGGACACTGACGTGGACAGGACAGGTGGACCAACCAGGAAGTGACACGTGTGACCACTGCAAGGGTGACATGTGGCATGTTCATACAGGTGACATGGCACATCCATACGAAACATGGAAATCACAGGTCCAGTGGTAGGTACAATGGTAGAGTGATGTGGCAGACATGTGGGCGAATCGACGGTCAACACGCGACAATGTACTCGATGAATGAGGTGGTGCCACGTGGCCCAGACGTGGGATTCCACGTGGCACCTAGGTGTTAGTCATTTGGTTTGCAAAATTTTGGAGTTTGTAAGGTTCGAACCACATATCTCTATGGGCGCCAAGTCTTTGTGTAGGCCGGGCTACCAGCCTGCCTACCGGAGTTCCTTGTTAACCGTTGCATCAAAATTTTATTTAAAGTTATATGGTATTTTGGTTGGGCGCGGAAAGGGTCGGGGCTAGGCCCCAACCCTTCGTTTATTACCCACCATATAACCCTGCGCGCGGAGGTGTTAAATGGATTGGCTCTCGATCTTGCGAATGTTGCATATGACCCAGACTCCATCGATAATGCTTGGCGCAGATGGCTAAAGTTAGCCCCAGTCGATCGAGCTAGCCCACCGACTAGGGGCTAGACCATGGGCTATCAAATCAGGGGTTTAACCACCAGTTAGCACGTGAAGGACTAAGGACCGACCACATGGCCATGCAATGCGACCGGGGGGCTAAGAGACTAGGGGGCCGCGCATAACAAATAAGCGCTTGGGCACATCGTGCACACCCATATGCCTAGGAGCCCGTTCAAAAGGGGCTGCACCCAAATAATTTGGATAAAGTGGTTTTTAAACTTTATTATAGTGATTTTGATGATGTTTTGGGCAATTTTGGAGATTTTTGGCCAATATTGGGGGATATTGGGCCCTTTTTGAGGCCAACTCTTGGGAGGAAGTTGGGAGATGGTTACCAACTTCAGATCTATATAAACCGATCCTTTCTTGAGGTCATGAGAGGATATTCAGAACATGTTTATGCTACCAGATTGTTGAGCCAAAGCCATTGTCATGCAGGGAAGTTATTGAGGAGCGCACCTTTGTAGGCCATTTATGGAAGCCTCGTTCATCCAATTTGGGTTTCATTTCTGTTGATGGGTTCATGAGATCTAGTAGAACATGACCAACTCATTATTTTAATCCATTGGCACTTTCATGATGTACATTTAAAGCTTCAAACAGAAATAATCAAAGCCCACTTAGACAAGGTCTGAAGACGTAGGCGAGATTGACGAATTCCGTTATCACATTGGTGTTATGGTTTGTTGCTGTTTATTTCTTATTTCAGATATGCATATGTGCTTATGGTTGTTATGATTCTTCTATAACTCTTCCTCTTTCTTTAAGCTTCCTAATTGGTTAATCAACACATGCTTAATAACTCAACCATAGTCGTGTAAAATATCATTTCGGATCACTCCATATAATGTCGGTCAATCCACCACTGCAAAGAAGGGTAAACAAGCAACATGCTTCAAGACTCCGGATGATCTTGTAAAATATACATCATCCAATCAACAAATAGATGGAGGGTCTTCTCACATATTAGGTGGAGGTATGCACCCTTTCCCTTTTACACATAAAACTTACTCAAAAAGGGATAAGAGGTTAGCAGAACCTATGGTTTCAATGGAGGACCAACAACTTGTAAAAATAACAATAGAGTTTGAAGATCCTATACACCTTGAAGAGCCTGTCCCAGATATCAATCCTCATTCCTCGAGTTCCTTTGAAGATGATACCTCTAAGTATAAATTTTTAGTAAGGAAATGAAGCATAGGGCCTCAAAATAAGTTCAGGTAAAAGTATAAGGTAGGGAATAAACCTGACATCACATAGAAGGTTATCATCATTGATGACGAGCCTGTCAAACCTATTGGAAAGAAATCTATAAGAAAGAAAACTCCTGTCACTAATCCTGAGAAGGATAAATCCAAGAAGGGTGGTTTGATCATAAATAAAAAGACAATCATTAGGAAAAACAAAGTTCTTACCAGGAATCAGGGTAAAAAGGATATGAAAATCCCAAACCCTAAGATTGGATCTGAAGGGAATGAGCCTAAACATATGCAAACCCGATCTCAATCTAAGAAGAACATAAATAATAACTTAGAATTGCTGGAAAAAGCAACTTCCTCAATCCCGCACATAAATCTATCAATTTAAACATATCACTTCCAGGATAAATCTAGTTTTTGAGATTAAAAGTAATGGAGGATGGAAAAATCTTTTTTGTTCTCTGTGTCTAAGGTATCATGCTCCTTTTTGGCTATTTCCAACTATAACCCAGACAAAGAAAAGAGTTTAAAATGCGCGGGACTAGTTTTTGGAAGGTCGCTACAGGAAGTTCCTGCAATCGCATACACAGGGAAATAAAGGTGCTACCAGAAAACCTGTAGCAACTGATTTTGTTGCTGTTCACACCTAGTTTCATATTTTGTAACATGGAAAGGCTATAAATTATGTAAGCATATAATGGATCATGTTATGAAGCTATACAATGTTTTGTGGAGCTAAAAGCTATATTGGGATACACAGATTGATCCAGATTAGCCACATATGTTGAGTTGTCAAAGACTGGTTTCAAGTGGAGCATTGAAGATTGGATATATCTGAGAAAGATATAGATGAAGCAACAATGTCATCATTCAAATGTAAAACAAGTCAAATCAAAGAGATTTTATGCAAGGTTGTTGCCCTGATTTTATGAGTTTTTTTGTAAATTGTTACGATTTGGTATATCAATAGTTAGAAACTAAAATTTGTCTTGAGTTTTTGTAGAGATTTGTTTTGAGGTGTCCCTGATTTTCAGGATTGATCCTAAGTACATGTAACCTATTTGAAACATTATATACTGAATGATGTAGAAGAAGAAAGGGTTGGATCCTTATTTGCCTAAAAGACTTTATCTTATACAACTGCTTGGATCGACCTTATTTGTGTAAAGATTTCGGTGGTTAATGAAGTCATTAGTTGGCGTGTATCATTCTCTTTTGTTTCTCATTTCTAATTTATCATCTTGAACACATTATCACTATTATATGATTATATGGTTGTATGTATGTGCTAAGAGGATTTCTCTATTTTTATAGTGAAATCTTCACCACATGTGTGCTTAGGATCTTTTAAATCTGGTTCAGGAAGGATTTTTGGGTTTAAGGTTTATTCGTCTACTGGTTAATTATATCAAAGAACGGATTGCTCTTTTATGGTTATCAATTTTGTTTCATTTATTCTTCTTCAACATATATCCTACTCTCACTTGACTCAACTAAGGTTTTTTTTACCCAATCTGCTGCACATAGAGAAGAGATCTTGACAGTTTATCCATGAAGTCCCTTTTAAGATCAAGAGTGTGATCCTTCCACCTCTTTAAAATTATTTTCTTTAAACTTTTGAAATTAGATGTGCTAGGCTTGTTCTTAACGTAGTCTAGGAACAACTTCTAGTGCTAACAATATCCAAGAGATTCACATTTTTTTTGTGTGTTCTTCAACTATTTACTCCATGCTCTTGCCAAGAGCTTCCTTGTCGCCCTTCTAAGGGTC
The DNA here is from genome assembly GCA_009831015.1 of Picea engelmannii. Classification (NCBI taxonomy): domain Eukaryota; kingdom Viridiplantae; phylum Streptophyta; class Pinopsida; order Pinales; family Pinaceae; genus Picea; species Picea engelmannii. The sequence continues at coordinate 404,523 of ML787330.1, forward strand.
CTTCCGTGCCTCTATGTGGGTGAAACCTTTGCGCACTTCTCAGGGCTCCTCACACGCCCTCCTCAAGGTCCCCTTTGGCAAATCGTCTTCTTTCAAGAAGATATGCTCCCTCTCTTCCGTGCTTGCATACCATGCCGTCTTGAAGAGAAGTCTCTAGTGAGGATTCCAATGTAGCCACATCAACTCCAGTTGAATAATTGGTGTTGGCCCTCCATGAATTTGTTCGACTCCAACAATGTCGGACTCCAAAAACCATGGAGTTGGACACGTGCTTGTTGAGTCTCCGTTTTGACACCTCTATTACCCTATATTGTCCTCTATCTAAGTCAATTTTAGCTCTCACATGTGTATATAATTGACTGTTTCCTACACAAATCCACTTGATGATCTTGTCCATGTGCATAGAGAGGTGACTTATGATAAAGGCATGATTTTCTTAGTTTTGTTGATTAAATTCGATTAAATGATTGATTATGTATGTTCCTAATCACTCAGACTCTTAAGCAGCTTCATTCGGTACTTCACTAATTTGGTACTGCAACCATAACATGATCCGGTACTCCATTGGATCCGATACCCTGTCTGATCTTGTACCAATCCTCCACTTACTCCAGTACTCCACAATGCTTCTTTTGGTACTACCCACTCAACGTTTATTTTGGTACCAACTGTGCTAGTCCGATACCAATTGTGCTAGTCCGGTACTAGATTTTCACCTCGATTTCTGGGCAGATAAATATGAATGTCAACATTTGGGGACATGGGTTTTGTCCAGAGAGGTGTTTTAATGCAGAATCGTGTGGAAAAATTCCCATATATTACATGTGTGGAAATCCATCTAAGGGGGAATGGTTCATCCTAAATCTTTGCCAAATTTCCAGAAATTCTAGGATCATGCCCAGATTCGTGGGAAATGCATTTCCTTGATTAGATAATGGTATTAATCGACCTCCATTGATGGAAAATGGTTTTTATTTGATTGTTCATGGATTGGATTGTCTAGAGCCAAATTTGTAATGTAAAAAGTATATAAATTGAGTAATGGCTCTAAGCCAAAGGAGAGGAATTATTATGCTGCAGATTGGATTTCCGAACAAACTCTTTTTGTAAATTTTCTTGTTGAAGATTAATGGAAGTTTGAATTCAATGATCCTGTGTGTATTTTAGAATTTGGCATCGACAAGGGCCCATCGATCCAACTTGGTAAGCTCATTGTAAATTATTAGTATAGATTTTTATTTCATGTACTTGTTATTTTGATTTCATTTCTAATTTCACTATTATAATTGATTGCAAAGTGTGGCAGTACAAGAATCATTTGAGAGTCCATCATTTGCATTACATGAGCCAACAAATGGAATATCTCATAAAAACTTATGTTTCCTGTGTAGGAATGAAATAACTTTTCATAATTATCAAGTTGCATTGATTTATTTTCTGAATGTCATTGGTTTGAACAAGTGTGCAAAATTAGATAGGGATTGTTTTCAAGTTATTATTGAATTGAGTTGTTACAGGAAATGAGATCAAATCGCCATCTCTCACATACATGTGCTTACAATGGAGTCTTTATACTCTGCTTGGTAGTTCTTTTAGCTCAGTTAAGTTTCCAGAATGTTAATGAGTGATTGTATGGTTGTTCCAGGAGATAGAATCATAGCCCATCTCTATCTTTCATGAGCCTATAATGAGAAAATCCATCCCGTAAACAAGAATTCCGAGTTATACATTTGTTGATCAATTTTTCTTTGTGGATTTTGAATTGTATGTGTGGAGTGTTATTTGAAAGGTGTGAACATAGTATTTTGTTATTGAATGTTTCTTCTTTATGCTATTCTCATCGGATATCACTAAACCACCTGTTGCCAGCACATATAGTGTAACAACTCTGTTGATTACGAATCCCGGTAAATAATTTATGTTTGGTAATATATTATGCATATAATTGCACCAACATTTTGGCTCCATTGCCGGGGAGTTGTAAACGATAATAGGTAGTATTTGAATCAAATTGCTTTAATGGTTTTGGATTGGTTTTATGGATGACCTAAGGGCAAAGAGAAGACGGTAAGACGTGAGGGAAGATCCCACACATCCACTTTGGTGGGGTTTCTCCAAAGTTAGGTTGTTCATCCTGTACTGGTCAAGGTCTGCGTTCATCCAGTACTGGGCAAAAAGAAATTTGCGTTCATCCGGTACTGTGGGAGAAGGACTGCGTTCATCCGATACTGGGAAAAAATTTGTGTTCATCCGATACTGTTGGAGAGGCATTTGTTATGATCTTATGAACATCTAGGTTGTATTTTGATATGTTGAAGTTATGACTATCATACTTACCATTGGTCAAAAGTAAAGTCAAAAGTATTATATTGATTAAGGTTGAGATTATAGAGTTTATTTTCTAACTCAAATTTCTGTCAAGAAAGCATATTATCTTAGTACAAAGGATAGGTTGAAGAGAATACTTGTCATCTTGAGTGAAGGAGACTCAGAAGAAAAGAAACAACACTCATTCTTGAGGACTAAGACTCCAGGTTCTAGGTTTGATTGATTAAGTTGATAAGATTCAAATTTGCACATGTCAAGTTTGATAACTACCTCATTACAAGTAATCACTATAGTTGTGATAGCAATCTTTGAAAAGTTTTATACTTGGTAGCATGTGAGCATTATTGAGATAAATGCTTATTGTAATCATTTACCATATATAACTAACATCTCCTCTAGGAGAAACTTCTTGTTTAGTTTCCAGGTTACCATGGAGGAATGGTCGATCACAACACTAGAAGAGTGTTGATCTCATTTCTTGTTATTGTTTTTCTTACTCTTGACCCTTGTTTCAAGGAGTTCACAAGTGATAGCTCTAAAGGAGCTACTGTGTCAATTGTTCTCATTATTATTTCTATTATTATTATAAAGAGTATTATTCTTGTATACTGTTTCTTCCTTGTTGTTCTTGTTCCGGGCAGGTCACAGGTGATAACCCCGAGGAAGATATAGTGAGAATTGTAGGAGGCAATATACTAGATGAGACATGGAGAAAACTATCCAAGTTGTATATATGACCGTATACATCCATGTACCAAAGAAGAATAAGAATCTACTTTTGCTAGATACAAAAAATCTCATATGGAGACAGATCATGAGGAGTAGAAAGCTCCAAATATGACCAAACAAATCCATTTGGTGCAGTTAATCACTCTTCAGATCATCAGGAAGAGTTATTAGAGCTAGAAGGGCCTACCCATAATCAATGTAGTAACCACAAAGAGACCAACATGGGCCCATGACCTTTTGTAGGATGAAAAGACATATAACATTGATGAGACATATCAGAGGGAGTAGATGGCTCCAAAGATTATATAGAATTAGAAGGAGTCAAGCTTCAATGGGAGCATGGAGACTCAGAGTAACCCTAATCTCAGTGAGAGTCAATGGCTTAGAGAATTTGATTCAGAAAGTATTCTGCCTTAGATTCAGATGGGAGAAAGAGATTTCTTCTAGGACTGATAGATAGATTCCATAAGTTGAGAAGACCAGATCGTAGCTTCAAATACTTCTAGGAGATATGAAATCAACTGGGAAGATTCCCTTGTTTTAGTGACAGAGGAGGAAGCTAGTCAGAAGGATTGGGATATGGATTTTTCCTTGAGACTAGAAGGGAAGTCATTGGTGACTTCCAAGATTTATCTACCAAATCAAGCATGTTGCAGATAACAATATAAATCCTAATTTGTGTCTAGAGGATTCTCCCAACAAGAGGGAGAAGACTATGATGAGACACTTTCTCTAGTAATAAGAAGAAGTATATATAGAACAAAAATGATTAATTAAAAGAAGCCGATACAATATGAGATTCAGAGGGAGAAAGTATGCCAATCCTTGTATTTGAGATTGAGTTATCTCTAGTGCCAGTTGGTGCAGTACATTAGTCGGGTCAAGGACGCATGACTACACTAGAAGATTGAGTTACCTTAAGAGAAAGAGGATATGCTACCCTCAATATCACTTATTAAGACACTCTCAGTTTTAGATGAATCTGTTGCCGTGATGGAGTAGAGGAGCTAGTCTCAGAGTTCAACAACCACAGTGAGAATGGGGTATCCATTCTCAACTTCAGAAAGAGAAGCTGCAGGCGCAGAGTCCCAGTTCCAGAAGGAATAGTTGCAGAAAAAGTAGAGGACATACTCTAAGGAAATGAGACAAATAGTGCTTTGCAAAAATCACAGACAACCAACACATGATTATGCAGATTGAGTTGCAGCTGAGCAAGTGTACCAGGTTGGTACAATGTGATGTGAAAATTTAGTTTTGAAGTATGGGACAAGAAGAATCATGTCTGCAAGTTGAAGCAAGATCCAAGAGCTTGGTATGGCAGGATTGATAGTTTTCTTAAGAGCTTGGGATTTACCAAGAGTATAGTTGATCCCAACATTTACTTCAAGATTGAGAACGATGGACCAATTATATTGCTGCTATATGTGGATGACTTATTCTTGACAGATGAAGAAAATATCATCACATATTGTAAGAATAAGCTTGCTGCTGAATTTGAAATGAGGACCTAGGCATGATGCACTATTTCTTAGGTCTTGAAGTATGGTAGATCCCAGAAGATATTTTCCTTAATCAAGGAAAGTATGCTGTCGAAATTCTAAATATATTTGACATGATGGACTATAGAACCATGTCCACTCCTATGGAGACAAATCTGAAGTTATTGGCTAATACTCTATACATATAGATGATTGGTTCATTGATGTATCTGATGAATACCAGACCATATATATGCTTTAATTTGAACACCTTGAGTCAGTATCTAGTGGAGCCCAGAAGTGTTCACCTTGTAGCTACAAAGCATGTGATGAGATACCTTAAGGGTACATTAGACTTTGGCCTCTATTATACTGGAGTTTGTGAATTTAGATTGTTTGGCTCTACTGATTCATATTGGGTTGGAAGTTCTTTAGACAGAAAAAGTAATTCAGGATATTGTTTCGGTTTGGGGTCAGCCATGAATTCATGGAAAAGGAGGAAACAATACAATGTTTCTCTCATTATGGCAGAAGCAGAGTACATTGCAACATGCTCCGCTAGTTGCGAAGCCACATGGCTTCGAAAGTTGTTGACAGGAATATTCAATATGGAGATGGAAGCTACCATGATTATATGTGATAACCAAATTTTCATAAATATGACAGAGAACCCAATGTTCCATCATAAGATGAAGCACATTGAGATCCGATATCACTACATTCGCGACATGGTGCAGAAGGGAGTTGTAAAGCTCCAATATGTTGGCACAAATGAGCAGGTTGCAGATGTGTTGACTAAGCCTCTGTCTCGTGTGAAGTTTGAGTACTTCGAGACAATCTTGGTGTAGTCCAAAAGGACCTCCCTCAAAAGGGGGAGTGATGCTAATGATACTATGGTATCCTGACCAACAACGGGTAGCTTAGTTAGGATTTTATATCCTAGGGGACTAATCATCCATGGGTAGATCTCGAAGGTACGATAAGGACGACTTGTCAGAGTACATGTGCATGTATATGCCTGCTGTGGTCAGTAATGGTAGCTCAATTATGATTTTATATCCTAGGGAATCTTATGATTCCTGGGCAGATCCCGAAGGTCCGGTAAGGACAGTCTGTTAGAGTACCACAAATGTTGTTGTTGATGCACCTACCTCATTTTGTTGCCACATATAGATGTTGTTTTTCCAGTTTCATGTTGTTGTTGATGATGACGTTTTATCAGCTTCATGTTGTTGATGATGTTGATGTTCCAACATCATGATGTTGATGATGTTGATGTTCCAAATTCATGCTGTTGTTGATGATGATGTTATTACAACTTCGTGTTGTTGATGTTCCAACTTCATGTTGTTGATGATGATGATGTTACTCCAACTCTGTGCTGCAAATGATGATTATGTTTAGTTTCTACTAATGTTGATGATGAGAAAAACTTCTGATGACCTACAAATATGACAGACAATGTTCCAGATGTTGATGACAATGTATCCTCCTCTTGATGTTGTATTGAGTTCAGTAAGTTATTATTGATTTTGTCAATGTAATACCCTTCTTGTTAATAGGGAGTGTTGAAATATTGTAACAACAAAGAATATTCTACTTAAGAGGGAGTGTTGAATAATATTGTTATATTATATTTATTAATTAGGCCCTATTGTCCCTTGAAAATTAAATGTAAATTAAAAGGGTGAAGTGACAGGTTGGCCCATATCTAAGTAAGGGAGGCCAAACTACTATTTATAAAGGAGGCTAGCACTTCATTTGCACACTCACTCATGTGCTCTGCAACAGGAGGAAAAAGTGCGCAAGTCTTGGAGGAGTAACTGCTGCAACTGGGGGTGACGTCAATGAGGGTTTTGGTCTATCTCTTGGTATTTCTTGGTTAAGTGGTGCGCTACTCTTCATAGTGAAGGAGTAGAGGAGGATATTCTCTTTAGTCTTTGGTATATCTATATTGAGGAATTTTTTGTTGGGTTTTCTCCCCAATGAAGGTTTCCCAAGATAATCTGTGTGTCTCTATTTTTTCTATGATTGCCTCTCTTTCAATGATCTTATTTATGCATCTAATGTGATAAATGATTAAAATAATAAAGAAGAATCATAACTGCTAGCTGTTTAATTAAAACATCAACACAATTCCTTATTGGTCTCGACACAATATTCTAAACATCATTCTTCATGATGGATATATAGTCCTCTACATTTATTATTAAGCATATTAAGGTGGGACCGACCTATATCCTTTACATAACAATTAGGGTTACAGGTAGGTCTAACTCTTGAACAATATATAGCAAAGGATATGATACACCCACTAGGGGCACATCCATAGAGATGTCATAGATTTGACTCATTGCATTACAAAGAAGAATTAGATCTACACACGTTCACCTGTGCTCAGCCACATGCACGTCCACTCTACAGATCTCCATTTCCACTGCCTCACACAGGAGAATTATCTGGAGTTTTCTCATTAACTCTTCTACTCAGAGGAGGCTAACACATCATCTTCATTTTTGTTCACATGACGATGCACCCAACACTTTTGGGATTTCACACGTTCACCTTGTGCTCAGCCACATGCACGTCCAACTCATCAGATCACTTTTCCTACTGAATAATCATTTGGAGTTATTCTCACTCTCTTCATGGAGGAGGTCATCTCTATGTTCCTAGATCTGTCTCAGGCATGAACCACGAACCCTTCTTAGGGGATTTATCTCAGGTTTGTAAGCTGAGATAAAGGCTTCTCATAGCTACAATGATTGAAACCTCATAGGTTTTTAAGCTGGAGAATGTCTCACATAGCTGCATTCATTAACACTCCCTCTCAGCTAAGGAGGCCTTTTTTTATCATGCTAAGTCTCACAAAGATGTATTTTGAATTTTGTCTTGGCTGGATTTATCTACACTCCCTCTCAACTAGGGAGCCATTCTTCACGAAGTCAAGTTCGTGAAGATATCTACAATCTGCTCATGTGTAGGAAGGTACTGCATGTGTACGATTTTCCTCTGCATCATATCTCTGGAATAAGGATATTTCATCTCATCGTATTTCAATCCATCAAGAAACACTGGTTTCTTAAGGAGCTTTACTCACGACTCTTGGTTATCATCATAGGATCCATCTCATGGTCAAGTAAATCTCTCATAATCTTGTGAAGCCACATTGCTTCACACACTTGATGCTTATATACTCTGCCTATGCGGTACTCAAGGATACAAAGTTTTGTTTCCTGCTGTATTAGGAAAACATGGAAAAATTCACGATAGAACATCAACTGGATGTGCTTTTCCAGTTCATTGTAATTTCTGCTCAATCTGAATCGACATATCTTGCAAACTCAAGTTTATACTGGAGGCATATCTTAGGCCATATCCAACTGTGCCTCGTATATATCTCAATACATGTTTTGTTGTTTGTCTAGTGAGTCTGTCTTAGTTGACTCATGAAATGACTAGGCACATTCATTGCATGGCATGAATCAAGTCTTGTGTTGACCAGATACATTAGTGATCCAATCAGATGTGGATCAGTCTTGTCTGAATCATCATCAATCTTCTTCTTTAAATCCATCACGGTGGATTTTGCATTCCGTCATATTGAACTTCTTTAATATTTTCACTGTATATTTTTTCTTGATTCAGGAAAATCTTATCGGTCATCTGTCATACTTCTTGTCCCAAGAAGTAGTGCATCATACTCAGATTCTTGATCTCGAATTCATAAATCAAGGATTACTTGTAACGACAATGCTTTCTGAATAAGTCATCAGGATTAGGATCTCGTCACTAAAACTGTAATGATATAGGTTTGGATCAACAACACTCTTGTTGAAATCCAAACTTATCAAGAATCTATCTATTTGATACAATTTTCAACTCATGGATGAAAGTGTATCTAGTTCACTGGATCAAGTGTCTCATCATAGACAACTCCCTCTATTTGTGAGAAACCTCTGGCTATAGCTCTCATTTTGTATTTCTTGACACTTTCATCAACTGCATGATTTACCACAGACTTCCCTTTATGGTCCCTGAATAATATATTATGCATCATTATTTTAAGATATACTGGTATTCTTCTGTTATGGCATTTTCCAATACTGGTTTTCTTGTTGTTTCTCTAAGACAAGGAGTCTCAACATCAATGAAGTAGCTCATGACCGAAGGATAGCTCGAAAATCTCTTTTACTTTCTCGGGATGTGCCTTGAGAGGCTTGTATGGTTCTCTGCCTCTTGCAGAGTGAGTCTAGGTAGTCATTTTATGCCCTATTGCAATATCTATGAACATACTAACTGTAGAAACTAGATAACCTTGAGTAATGTTTGTCTCCCTTTGAATTTCTGAAGGTATTGTCTCACTGTCAATCTCCATCTGAGATTCTCCTGGTATTTGAAAAACTGTCTCTTCTTCAAGGACAACGTCTCTACTTGTCTCAATCTATCTCTGACTAGGGATGTCTTTGAAGATTCACTGTATCCTTTCTTCCTAAAGGATCTAGATTGGAATTATTCTCTTTGGGTATATTAAAATACATTGGGCACCCAAATAAACTGAAGTGTTCAATCTCAGGCTTCATCTCAATGAAGACTTCTTCGTGAGTTATGTTTTTCAAAGTCCGGTGAAGACTCTTGTTCTGCACATATACTGTGTCATGCATGCTTCTTCCCATGGAATCCTAGAAGAATTCTGATCATTCTTTGTAGCATTGGTTGTCTCAATGATAGTTCTATTCTTCTTATTTCTCTAGGATAATCATCTTTTTTTTTTTTTTAACTTATTTGGAACAAGAAAACAAATAGAACCAACACAAGAATATCTCCTAAAGGAGAATAACGAGTACATCTATAGAATCAAAAAAATTTAAGGAAAATTGTCACAACTACAACACCTATTTGTAATGTAGAAAACTTTTAGAAATATAGGTTAGAGGAATGAAAATTACAACAATCAAACCTGGAGTCTTTACTTTGAGTGTGTTGTTTTTTTGAATGCACTAAGATTCCTCTGGATCCATGACTTCAACAAAGGTTCCTCCCTCCTACAATTTCACTCATGACAATGATACAAATAATATATACAAGTGCATACCTAAGGATGCTGATATGATTTCTCCAATGGTTCTTGGCTGATCTTTATCCTCTTAGATCTTTATGAAGAAGATAGTCACCGTGTCACCTTTTGTCATCTTTGTTATTTTGAAGATGGCCCTTCAATGAAGGGATTGAGTAGGTGATTGAATCCATTGTCCTGACGTCATATTCCTTCCATTCAATGATATTTTCCTTTGGTAAACCCTTTACCCACAATAAGTCTTCTTGTCTTCCAAGAAATTTGAAGTTTGCTTGATTCATCAAGCTTGTCTTCCATCATAGTTTTTGTTCATCATAATTTTAGATTCTTCACAACCCTTTGTCAACTAGGCTAGAAACGTAAACGACTAGGCTAGGCTAGGAATTTTAGATTTTATTGGACTTATGACTACCAACAATAAGCATTTGAAAGATAGGAGAACGCCGGTGATATGAAGAGATCCTTCAATGAGTTTGCAGAAACCCTAATTCTGAAATTTCTACAGAAATTAGCGAAACCCTAGAAACCCTAGGGCCAAAAATTCAAAATGCTCGTAATGTCACCCTGAGAGTTTCTGCAGATGCGCTAGAAGAGGCCGTACTCTTCTATGCCAAAATTAGCCCCAACGTCCAAGTATTAAGGGTTGAATTACCACTGAGAAGGAGGCCGTATGGATTTTTTGGAAACCCTAGGAGGGCCGTACGGTTCTGCAGAAGAGGAGAGATGGATGATAAAAGTTTGTAGATTGTGCAATGGGTTCTTCAAGACCTAAGCTCTGATACCATGTTGATTTTTCATTAACTAGGTTAAGCATGAAGTTCATTTCATTTTAGCATTTCACTTAACCATAAATGATAATGTTGCAACAACCAAGATCACAAGAAGAAACACCATGCACAAGAACACAAGAAGTATCCTGGGAAACCCTTCTCAACAAGGAAAGAAAACCCAGCCAAATCCTTTTCTATATTCTTCAAGAGAAATACCTACATTAAAATAAACTTTAGCACACAAGAGGGTGCTTCAAACCCTAGAAGACTAGCACGCAAGAGAGGCGTGCACCTTTTCCCAAGTAGATGTGTTTGCTGAAATTTCCAAACTCACAAGGAAGATATGATTCCACAATGAGGAATCATCCCTTACTTATATTAGACTGGTCCAGTCAACAAAGGCATCCATTGGATCAATAGGGCCGACCTCTCTAAGTCACTATATAATTTATTATTATTATTGTAATTAATATTAATATTAATTATCTTTTACATTTATTATTAAGCATATTAAGGTGGGACCGACCTGTACCCTTTACATAACAATTAGGGTTACAGGTAGGTTTGACTCTTGAAAAATGTATAGCAAAGGATATGATACACCCACTAGGGGCACATCCATAGAGATGTCATAGCTTTGGCTCACTGCATTACACAGAAGAACTGGATCTACACACGTTCACCTGTGCTCATCCACATGCACGTCCACTCTACAGATCTCCATTCCCACTGCCTCACACAAGAGAATCATCTGGATTTTTCTCATCAACTCTGCTGCTCAGAGGAGGCTAACACATCATCTTCATTTTTGTTCACATAACGATGCGCCCAACATTTTTAAGATTTCACACATTCACCTTGTGCTCATCGACATGCACGTCCAACTCATCATATTGCTTTTCCTACTGGATAATCATCTGGAGTTCTTCTCACTCTCTTCATGGAGGAGGTCATCTCTACGTTCCTAGATTTGTCTCAGGCAGGAACCACAAACCCTTCTTAGGGGATTTCTCTCAGGTTTGTAAGTTGTGAGAAAAGCTTCACATAGTTGCAATGATCCACACCTCACAGTTTTGTAAGCTGGAGAATGTATCACATAGATGCATTCATTAACAATAACAACTCTGTTGATTAGGAATACCGATCGATAATTTATGCTTGGTAATATATTATGCATATAATTGCACCAACATTTTGGTGTTGTTGTCGGGGATTTGTAAATGGTAATAGGTAGTATTTGAATCATATTGCTTTAATGGTTTTGGATTGGTTTTATGAATGACCTAAGGGCAGAGAGAAGACGGTAAGACATGAGGGAAGAGCCCACACATCCACTTTGGTGGGGTTGCTCCAAAGTTAGGTTGTCCTCTCTTCTTTTAATGCAAGTGTTTTTTTCCTTCTTTTATGCAAGGTTAGTTTTATTTATGATGAGGTAACTTGTGTGAACCGATAACCTCGTGACAACAGGGTCCCATTAATGCAAGGTTTTCAAGTTTGGTGTGTTTTATTTTTGCAAATAGTTTTAAAATTCAGATCTTTGATGATAAATCATTTTTGGGGTGCTTTAAGAACCCTCAATTACTAATTTGTGTTGTGCGACAGGGATCATCAACCAAATAGAGTAATTCAAGGATGATCAAGAGCTTGAAGAATGTTCCTCCATGAAATTTCTCACATTCTAGCAGCAGCTGGGATATTCGCCTCTCAGGAAGAGCATATCTTCACAACACCAAGAATTTGGTTGTCTCTCCACAAGAATATTTAGAAGTCCCATTGGATTCCTCTTGTAAATTTGTTGAGGAGAATAAAGAATCATGGATAGAATTCAATGGAGAGAAACCAGTGGAACCTGATATTGAGGAGTCCTTAGCATGCCTCTCAATAGATCTTGTATGTACTCCAAAGACCAATCATCTTGAAGATCATAATCTGCGTAGCATGATAGAGGAAGACATTCAATGTGACCTAAACAAGGAAGATAAACAAGAATATAGTGATCCTATTGAAATATGGTTTCAATTAGTTATTAGGTCACACCACTCTTTTATTTTTCATTATTGCTTGATCTCATCATCAAAGAAGTTGGTCCTTCATACTCCGGTATGAATTAAAATTTATCTTTTAAACCCGAGTAAGGATATATTTCTAACCATGTTACGCAAATGGCTTCACCGGAAGTATTCCTATACTTGAAGGACATTTTCTTTTGTTCAATTAGAGTAGGATAGGTAAATAAATAAATAAATGTTGCACATAAGTACAATGCACCATATCTTTCATACTTTTCATAAATGGGAACGTCAAAAGTTAATAAAGCAATCTGTTTAAGATCTTTTGTTCCTATAGTAGATTTCTTTCTAAAAGTTATGATAATTTTGTTTGGAATCTTATGAGAAGGGAATCTCTTCATCCTTCGAATGCACACATAATACTAGAAGGGTTTCAAAAGCGGAGAAGACATCCTTGTCAACAAAAGATAACACTTCAGGGAGTGCTTCATGACCTGTTTCTTCAAATTTATTCTTTTTCCTTAAGTTGTTAAAAATGATGCATTCGTGCTTTATCATTACCTATTTATTTTAAGACCACTATTTCACAAAGATGGTCAATTAAGTGATATTTTTAATAGCAGTTGAAACTGAATGTTAATTCAAAACTATTTTATTGATAGCTAATACTTCAACTTTTGACATTTTCCCTAAATTTTATGTTTGTAAGCATGACTACAAATCTAGTTTTAATTAGTTCTATTGGTTTGTTTTTAGCAGATGTTCACAACCTTATGAGAAGCCTTTTTTTTAGCGTCTCACATTATTTGCATGAGGCCATGCAAAACCTCAGGAATGGGGGAGTGGTTGCTGAGACAATAGTAGTTAGGTTTATTTTCTAATAAAATGGAAGTGGCAACAAAAGCAGTGTTTTTTCTAGCATGATACTTCAACAGAACAAATTCATATGTTTCTTCCTGCAGCAACAATGATTGCTAGCATCTTCTACGACTTGATACTCAGAGAATGCCAACCACAAGGAGAAGCTTACAAATTCTTGTTTGTAGAATACGCCACCAGGTACCTTATCCAATTCTCATTGAGTACCGGGATGAAATTTTGTGGTGATCCAGTACTGGATAAAATCTCTGTGCTGTTTCGGTACTGCAAATATTCTCTCTATGTTGTTCCGGTACTGCAACAAATTCACCCCTACGCTCATCCGATACTGGAAAAACTCTGTGTTCATCCGGTACTGTGAAAAAATCGGCATTCATCTGGTACTGTGGGCCAAACTTTGTGTTCATCCGATACTGTGGGAGAAGGTTTGTGTTCATCCGGTACTGGGCAAGGTTTGTGTTCATCCAGTACTGGGCAAAAATAAATATACATTCATCTGGTACTGTGGGAGAAGGTCTGCGTTCATCCGGTACTGGGAAAAAATATGCATTCATCCGATATTGTAGGAGAGGTTATGTGCTCATCCGGTACTAAAGGAGAAGGCTTGTATTATTCTGGTACTGGGCACAACTCCGCGTTCATATGATACTAAGGTGATCTGGTACTAGTAATTAGGTGTTGGTAGTCCTTATCCTATACTCAAAGTTTTTTCTGCTCGATATAAATGCTTCAAGTAATAGGAGGTATAAAATCAACATTTTTTTTCTTCGTTTTATTAAGGAATTAGACTAATTATGTATTAAACATGTGGTTACTCTCATACATACTCCTGTACTCAATTATTGCATGCTCCTTACCATGAACTTCTGCAAGCCCTCGTATACATCTCCTCGTATAGAAATCATTCATCCTGTTACTTTGTTTCTGCCCCGTGTTACTTATTTTCATTTTTCTGTTTCGGTACTACTCTGTTCTGGTACTGCAGAATTCTGTTCCAGTACTGTTCTGTTCCAGTATTGCAGAATCTTGTTCTGGTACTATCCTATTCTGGTACTATCTATTACGGTACTACAGAAACATGTTATGATACCAGTTAACAATCTGGTACTAATGGCAAGGTGATATTATCTTTGTCCTGTGATTAACATTGTTTTCTCTTCAGGTAATTGGAGGTATGAGCTAATCTTTTCATAGTATTTTTATCAAGGATTATTTAAGTCTTGTGTTGACTTGTTTTTTACTCTCATGTACATCTTCCTCCTACATTTCTACACTCACCCCTAAATGAATCATCCTTTCTATCCTTTAATGATTTATTTTTACATTTAGCTCTATATGATAATGGGTGCATGTCTTATTACCTCATCATTTTGAAAAAGTGATTAATAATTGAAATATCCATTGAAAAGTAGTGGCACCATTATGTCTAATACTAACCTAGTTGATTCAACAAGTTCTTATCCATGTTTATCTTTACAAGTTTCTCTTGGGAGGTATTGATGAAAACCTCATGTGGTGGACTGCCCTTGGAAAACCTCAATGAAATTTCATGAGAAACCTAATAGGATTAACTAGAGGGACCTCTTAGTCATTATCCGAGATGTTCTATTATAAATTGAATAATTGAGATTTAAGTCTAATGTGGATGATGTCACCCTTGGGATAATTGCAAGTAGTTAATCAAGTGCCTAATAATCCTAAAACACTCTCATACCACATGCCTTCCTTATACTCTAAAGCTGTCAATGAACAATATGCATCATTCTAAATATTTTGAGTAATATAATAAAAAGGAAGTATAAGAAAGTACAAGTAAACCCGCCGAGGTACTGAACATGCCTACTAGCAGCGGGGTCATGCTTGTATGGTACTAAGGTAAACTCGTCGGGGTACTGAACATGCATGTAGGCAGCAGGGCTATGCCGAGTAAAGGGAGTTGAAAAACATAAAGTGGCACACCTAAAACTGAACAAAAACCCTTGGGTCTCATTCTGAAGCATTATCAAATCAAGGCTAGGAGATGACCTCTATATCTCTCAGATGATGTTCTTAAGAACCTTCAAGTATACATTTTAGAGTTCTATATTTAAAATAAATAGGTTTGCATGAAAGTGGGACCTTTAGTATATGCAATTCACCTTACCTAAGCAAGAATAACTTCATCTCTAAAAACTTGGATAAGAAACAAGTTAATCATCTTGGGATGTATTCTTTTATGTGTTCCTCTCTTCAAATGAGATCTAAACTATGCTTATATCATTTTTATTTTAAAGGTAATCTAGCTAGGGGGCCTATTAGTCAAAGTCATTATGAAAACTCTTGGCCACTATCCTATAATCATATTAGAGTCACATCCAACCCTTTCTCCTAACTATGATCCACAACATATTGGATAAGACTTAACGTCAAATCACTAACAGATCTAATCTATTACTCATGACTCCACTTTTCCATCATAACTACTTTGACATGGGTAATAAGTGTGAAGCATAGTCCAGGAAGTTTATATTGTATAATAGGTTACTTAAAAGAGAGCTTAAGGAGCTGAAGAAAGGTGAAACTTCAGGGAATGCTTGATCGAGTGAGCAGTATCATCAATTTTGAAATTTTGAAGATCATTGTTGCATGAGGACATGCAATGAACTAAGCATGGGGGAATGTTGAGTCTCCATTTTGACACCTCTATTACCCTATATTATCCTCTATCTGAGTCAATTTTACCTCTCAGATGTGTATATAATTGACTGTTTCCTCCACAAATCCACTTGATGACCTTGGGCATAGAGAGGTAACTTATGATTAAGGCATGATTTGTTTATTTTTCTTGATTAAATTCGATTAAATGATTGATTATGTATGTTCCTAATAACTTTGACTCTTAAGCAGCTTCATCCGGTACTTCACTAATCCGACACTGACATAATAGCATGATCCAGTACTTCGTTGGATCAGGTACCCTGTATGATCCAATACCAATCCTCCATCTATTTCGGTACTCCACAACGCTTCTTCCGGTACTACCTGCTCAACATTTATTCCGATACCAACACAACTCAACATTGCATCGAGTACCAACATAACTCAACATTGCATCCGGTACCAACACACTAAACATTGCATTTGGTACTAGTCTTGCGTCTGTTTTGATACCATATCCACACCTCTTCTAGTACTAGCTCCATCCGGTACCACTATTGTGCTGGTTTGGTACCCATAGTCCTGACTGTGTTCATCCGGTACTAAACCCCCACCTACATGATTCTGGCACCAACTATGCTAGTCCGGTACTAGATTTGCACCTCGATTTTCGGGCAGATGAATATGAATATCAAAATTTGGGGACATGGGTTTTTTCTAGAGCTACGTTTTCATGTAGACTAGTGGGGAAGAATTCCCATATCTCACACATGTGGACTTCCATCTCAGGGGGAACGATTCATCCTAAATCTTTGCCAATTTTCCAGAAATTCTAAGATCATGCCCAAATTCGTGGGAAATGAATTTCCTTGATTAGCTAATGGTTGTACTCAACCTCCATTGATGGAAAATGGTTTGATTTGATTGTTCATGGATTGGATTTTCTAGAGCCAAATTTGTAATGTAACAAGTATATAAATTGAGTGATGGCTCTAAGCCAAAGGAGATGAATTATTATGCTGCAGATTGGATTTCTAAACAAACTCTTTTTGTAAATTTGCTTGTTGAAGATTAATGGAAGTTTGAATTCAATGATCCCGTGTGTCTTTTAGAATTTAGCATCTTCTGATATAAAAGCTTCCATGTTGGCATCAGTAAGGGCCCACCGATCTAGCTTGGTAAGCTCATTGTAAATTATTAGTATAGATTTTTATTTCATGTACTTGTTGTTTTGATTTCATTTCTTATTTCACTATTAGAATTGATTGCAAAGTGTGGCGGTACATGAATTGTTTGAGAGTCCATCATTCACATTACATGAGCCAACAAATGTAATATCTCATAAAACCTTATGTTTCCTGTGTAGGAATGAAATAACTTTTCATAATTATCAAGTTGCATTGATTTATTTTCTGAATGTCATTGGTTTGAAGAAGTGTGCAAAATTAGATAGGGATTGTTTTCAAGTTATTATTGAATTGTGTTTTTACAGTAAATGAGATCAGATCTCCATCTCTCACATACATGCGCTTACAATGGAGTCTTTATACTCTGCCTGGTAGTTCTTTTAGCTCAATTAAGTTTCCAGAATGCTAATGAGTGATTGTATAGTTGTTCCAGGAGATAGAATCATAGCCCATCTCTATCTTTCATGAGCCTATAATGAGTAGATCCATCCCCTGAACAAGAATTATGTGTTATACATTTGTTGATCAATTTTGCTTTTTAGATTTTGAATTATATGTGTGGAGTGTTATTTGAAAGGTGTGAAACATAATATTTTGTTATTGAATGTTTCTTCTTTATGCTATACTCATCATACATCACTAAACCACCTGTTGCCGGAGCATATAGTGTAACAACTCTATTGATTATGAATCTCGGTCGATAATTTATGTTTGGTAATATATTATGCATATGATTGCACCAACATTTTGGCGCCGTTGCCGGGGAGTTGTAAACGATAATAGGTAGTATTTGAATCAGATTGATTGAATGGTTTTGCATTGGTTTTATGGATTACCTAAGGGTAGAGAGAAGATGGTAAGACGCGAGGGAAGAGCCCACACATCCACTTTGGTGGGGTTGCTCCAAAGTTAGGTTGTTCTCTCTTCTTTTAATGCAAGCATGTTTTTCCTTCTTTTATGCAAATTTAGTTTTATTTATGATGAGGTAACTTGTGCGAACTGATAACCTGGTGACAACAGGGTCCCAATAACGCAAGGAGTTCAAGTTTGGTGTGTTTTATTTTTGCAAATAGTTTTAAAATTCAGATCTTTGATGATAAATCATTTTTGGGGTGCTGTAAGAACCCTCGAGTACTAATTTGTGTTGCGAGAAAGGGATCATCTACCAACTAGAGTAATTCAAGGATGATCAAGAGCTTGAAGAATGTTCCTCCGAGAAATTTATCGCATTCTAGCAACAACTGGGATATCCGCCTCTCAATAAGAACATATCTTTACAACAGTCAAGAATCTAGTTGTCTCTCCACAAGAATATTTAGAAGTCTCATCGGATTCCTCTTGTCAATTTTTTGAGGAGAATAAAGAATCATGGATCCATATCCTCTCCACATGAATGGCGAGATGGTCGATTCTTGGATGTGTAGCCTCTCCACATACTTCAATTCTTCCCCCAAGATGGAAGAATCCACTAAATTACAGATCTCCAGCCTGAAACTTGAAGGGATAGCTCAAACTTGGTGGGACACTCAATTGGAACAATATGAATTGGTTATGGAGCTCAATACACCACATTCTCCGACAACTAGTTGTATTACTTCTTGGGATGCTTTTTGTCATGCCTTGTGTGAGTGCTTCTATCCTTAGGCTATCTCTAGAATCTTCTCGCCAAGTGGTTGCAGCTCCACTAGATTTCAACTCACTCCATACAAGGATACATTGACGTCTTCTGCAATGATACACACCAGCTGCAGGTATCTTGAGTATGAATCAATTGTCTCCTGAAACAACCCCAACAATCTAATTCTAGGAACACACACTTGCTTGAAAAGAAACACATACACTGTAGGTATCAAGATTATGAATCTACTATCTCCTGAAGCAACCCCAACAATGTAATTCTAGAAACACACACTTTCTTGAAAAGAAACACACATGCTACATGTATTAGTAGTATGAATCAACTATCTCCTAAAGCAACCCCAACTATGTGCTGAAAGAAAATATATTAACTAATTGCAGGGAATGTAAAGACTAATCTAGATCGCAGGGAAGAATCTAAATTATTCTAATCCTTGCCAAGATGATCACTTCTATTACTCAGACCTACAAATGCAATCATTACGTTAAGCACATTTATTCAAAACCTATTGGAATGCAAAAAAAATATGAAATGTAATGGGAATGAATAAAAAATGCAATTCTACGTGAATAATCAACTACATAATTTAAATAACAATTAACAATTAAACATGTAATGATTGCAAAAATCTAATAAACAAATTAATTAATCAAATAAATCAATCTATTATAAATCTAGAAAATAAATTAAATTAATTAAATCACATGCTATGGAAACTATAAGTCTATAATTAAAATAAAAGCTCAATATAAATTATTCTATTATCATTCAGAAATTGCTCTAAGAGTCCTCCCCCAACAATGGATCGAGTTATCTCTTTTATACATAAATTCTATGGAAACTAGAAATAACAAATATCCAAATAAACCCACTTATGGATTTAACAAATCCATAGTGGTTACAACAATTTCCTAAATAACAAATGGTTTCCATGATTCTTGCTAAATGTTATCCCCAACTCCTAGGGATAACCAAGGAGATGATGTCTCAAGGCCCTCAAATTGCAGACATGGAGTACCGAGAGACAACCTGACCATCAATGTCCACTTGCACAAACAAAGACCCACCTCGCCACCACAATTCTAGGTTCATCACAGCGATATCCACCACATCAACTGGATTTCAGAAAACATTGAGTCTTTCTCCATGAAGTACAAGTTAGGTATTATGGTGAGGATCATTTCAATATTTGAGTCATTTGAGTTTGTTTCATCTATTATTGCTTTTGATTATGTAATGTTTGCTTGGAAATTATGCTCTTTGCCTTGTTTCACTTTGGTGGTTGACATTGCACCGTAGTAAATGGGTCAACCTAGGGGACACGTTTTCTATTGGGAGGCCCTCTTGACGAGTCATTGTGCCATTAAAAACCATACTTGTCACTTTACACACTTCATCCTCTCATCTCCTTACCTTTTTTGATTTTTGGGTGTACTAAACCAAGAAGGGGTTGTCCTCATTTCATGGGAAGAAGGGGCTGAAGGCCCAGAGGCTTGTAGCTCGAAAAAGATAAAATCAAATAATTAAACTTCTAGATGCTTTCCCAGGGATCCCGAGAACAATGAAATGTCTCTCATAAGAAACTGATGGGACCCATAAAAAATAACTAATACAAATGCAAACCAAGGAGTAACATGTGTGGGCAATGTTTTTAATGCTTAGGTAGAAGCCCCACACATGTTTTCAACTTGGGGAAGTATGATGTGACTAGAGTAGATTCAGGGTGGGAACTATTTTTAATGTTTAGGTAGAATCCCTACCTCATCTTCAACTTGGAAACATCTTAAAATAATAAAAGGCAATAAATGGGATTGGAAAAAGGTTGCATTGAAAGCGAAGGTGCAACACACCCTGTACAAAGGCACCCATAAATGAGACACTATAATCCCTTGTATGTCATGAACCCCATGCCCAAGAGTCTTTCCACCCATCCATGTCACTTAATACACATGACTTAGAGAAAGTTCCACTTGGGAAACACTCCTGAACTTGAGGTATGACTCACCAAATAGGCTGCTTTGTCAACCTTCCCATACCTAACCTAGGAAAATCGCATAGGGTCTTTGAGCACTAGTTTACTTTGATGATGTGGTTTGGATGTACATGCTTAAATGAGTCTTTTATTGATTTGATTTAATGACCATGATGCAATTGACTTGATGTCCTTGGAGGGCGTATTTATTGTCTTTACAGGACCTATTTGATGGACAATTTTGGAAGGACAATCATAGCTTCGACTTCCTTGGGGATTGAAGCCCAAAAGTTGGATGCGAGGACCCACACATCGAATAAAGATGATATGCCTTTGGAGGCCTATAAGACACCTTGGAGGATCTTACCTAGCCCCTACAAGCCAAACAACTTGCCTTTGGAGGACAAAACACCACCTTTAAGGGCTTGGCGTCACCCTAGGGATAGAGTTTGGTGGTGATTGGAGACACTTGGCACATTTTGAGGGAGGGAGCCCTTCGATCATGGAGGATAGGCTTACCTTGAACACATTTTGCATTTGGAGGCCTGGAACACTCATCTTCAACGCAACGACTTAACCTAAAAGTGACAAAACGTTTTCTACAACCATAAGGCTGCAATTATATCTTTGCAATACTTTTCTATAACAAGCTTACATTTATGCTAAAGTATTGTTGTTTTATACTAAATTTATACTAGTGTTTAGCTAACTTATCTCTTGCATCATTTGTTAGACTTTTAGCATATTTTTCAGTAGCTCTAATAATCACTTGTTCATTGATATATATATTTGTTGATTTATGCAAATAGGGACAACAAACTTAACTTGCTTGTCCACCTAACATATAACTCTCATACTTGGATTTTCTTGTGTCTCGGGCAGGTAAAAACACTTTTCGCAGGTATTCAAAGACTTGGAAAACTTAAACCACTTTCGAAACATGTCATCAAATCCATATTCCACTTAGAAACTTGAACTATATGGGAATCCATTTATAATTATCACTTTCCATCTGATTTCCCTTTAGGGTCACATAGGATTTCCCCCTTGAGGTGATCACTTCACCTCTAAAGTGACGAGAGTACCTATCTAAGGTTATAGTGGGTAGGTATTCTCCTAGTTGTCACCATCTTGTGGTTTGGGTCAATCGTTTCCCAACATATACTTTGCGTGATAACATTTTGGCATCGTTTCCGGGGAGGATTTTGAATCCTCTTTCATGCCCTAACAACACTTTGGCAAACTACCATTCCAAAGATTTTTCCCATAGATTTCCTGAGGACTCCACTTGAGGGACTTTCCCCTTCTACCCTTGATAAAATTGTCCTAAATCTCATCTGGCGACTCCATTATGGGACGTACCCGAAAGGGGCATTACCTAACCCCCCAAAACACTTCTAGGCATCATAAGCCTTCACCCAAATGGTCTAGTTCTCCATCATCTCCCACTTCCAATGGTTGTCCATCTACCTCAATTAGCCATCCATCTTCACCTATTGCTTCTGCACCTCCACTCTCATCAATGCCTAGTTCACCAAGTGTTACATGGATCCCATGGATTAAATATGCATACAAACCTTTAGACATGATGAAGATCCCTGGATCTCCTCACAAAATCCCAAAGGACTTCAAGAAATGGCTCCCCAACTTTCGACAAATGATCTTGTTACAACTGAAGATCACTTAGATGCCTTCCTCCGCACTCTTGAACCTTATGACCAACATGAAGATGTCTGGATGAGACACTTCTCCTATACTCATGTCGAAAGGGATAAGTAATGGTATGATAGTATTCTTCTAGGGACAATCACGAGTTGAGATCTCTTCCAATAACATTTTTCCAAAAGATTTAGAAAAAATAAAGATTACTAGTGATCCAGATTATTTTCGGAATGAAATGAAAGCAGAGATATTACAATGAAATACACATAAAAAGTGCCAGAAACAAATAAATACAACAATACATTATTTCTATTAGTGAAAGAAATGTACATAGACTATAAAAATCTAGAGTGGAAGACTCGCTAGATTAGTGGCAACTTTATCTCTGAGAAGAGATGTGACAACTACACTCATTCACAATAAGATGATTACAATGAGGCTTTGAAGGATTTTTTATGGTAAACATGAATGCCAAAACCCTAGACATAAAAAAACCTAACCCTAGGAGATGAAATGCAGAAATTCATGTGGACTCCGTTGGGGTAAGTTAGTACATTAACTTCCCAGGGTCGTAACTTTTGCATACAATCTCCGTTTTAGGTGTGTGATAGCCCGTTGGAAAGGTATTTTTGAGAAATACACATTTCGCTGGAAAAATCTAACTTAGTCTACAGTTTGACTGTGGAAAGCCAAGAAAACATTTTATTAGAGATGCAAAATGGCCCTGGAAGTACAAAAAGATGTACTAACATGAAAACTTCTAAAATAAACCAGTTGGAATAGGTGGGAAAACAACAATATCCATATGGATGCTATGTAGGGATTCAAGACAATACTGTAAGTGAAAAAACCACAATTACAAAGAAATGTCCCCATTACAGAGAAACGTGCTGAACTAAAAACTATCCAGATGAACGACTTGGAATTGGAACAGGTGGGTGGCCACCAATATCCAGCTGGATCAATCCTTCTCCCTTAGGAAGAAATGGTATCCATTGGGTTGAGTGCCAGGGAAAGAGGGTGTTGGCCCTTGACCAAGTTTTGGGAGATCCTTGGTCAAGTTTGACCTATTTTAGGACTTCGACAGCCTGTTGAGGACAGAGCGTAAGATGAAGAAGATATCGCGGGATCTCGCCCCCCTTTTGTGTCCTTTTTGGGAGTTGGGAATATGTAATCGGTATGGGATGTCGGCCCATGGGTTTACCCATGATTAGGCCTATTTTGTAAAGTATAAATAGATTTCTAAGCAATGTAAGAAGGGGAATCTATGTGATGTGAGGCCGATAAGCTATGTGCTAACTGCAAGTTTGGTTTGTAGATGCTCTGTGCATATTGTGAGAAACTTGTAGAGCTAGGTACAAGTGGTTGTAACAGACTGTGAAAGGATTTGTGCTAGACCTAGCTCGGGGAAGGAGGATCTGGCGAGGTGTGCGCAGATCTCCTCTCCTATGCGGAGTAGGGTTTTTGTGGCTCTGTGCATGTAGATGATTGACTGAATCTAATAAAGAATAAGAGTTGGTGGACATAGCCCCAGGGTGGGGGTGAACCATGTAAATACTATGTTATTCTGATTTGTGCGATGATCTGATGTATTTATGTGTTATTTGCTAAGTTCTTGATATAGATAGATAGATAGATCTGTTAATGCTTTGTTCTTATGATGAATCTGGATGTTAGATCTGATATAGGTGAATGTGCTTAGTGCTTGAATCTACCAGATCTGATCCATTTATTGATGCTAAGTGCTTAGATACATTAGATCTGGGTGAATGCTGCGATGCTCTGTTTTATCTGCGAAGTAGATATTGGGTAAATAATAATGAACTAATGGTGCTAAGTGCTCTATTAAGTATTATAATCATAGATCTGTGTCCTAGCTAAGGTTGCAGACACCTGAGTCCTACAACCACCCCTGCCTCTACCTCGGGTGAGACTTCATCTGCTTCGCAGGTGTTGCCGAAAGGGTCGGTATTTAGGGTTTTGTTGGTGCGCTGTTAGCGTTGAACCCTGGGTCTGCCCCTGTGCCAACAAATGGTTCTGTTGCCAAGACCTGAAACTGTGATTGCTGGGAACTGGGGAAGAACAAGCTCTGTGCAAAGATCCGACCTGAAACTGTGAAAGCTCTGTACATAGATCCGTTGCTTTAATGCACAATACTCTACTTAGTTTGACAAGCTCTGTGCTAAGGAAAAAAAGTTAGATCTGAAGAAAAGAGGTAAGATTTTCACTCTGATAAAGGAAAGAATATTGAAAAGTTCTAGATCTGAAATCTTTGTGCTCTGTAGAAGTAAGATAAGTGGAAATTTTTGTTTCAACAATATGGATCTAGGTATGTTTGATAGATTTTATCCTAGCTTGAAAACTAGGGTATTAATAGATGAAAAAATATTTGATATGAGTAGATCTGATAAGAATAGCGAAAAATATGTTATACCTATGCATAGAAAGAATGTTTGGACTAATAAGTGTATGCAGGACCCTAGAAAGAAATGTTTGTAGGTTAGCTACCATGATACTAGCGTGCAGTGCAGACAAGGCTAGGGATCATTTAAAATAAAGATAGGATTAACCCTCTGTTACTGTTGCAGAAGACCAGGACATATTGCTAATGAATGCCCTGGGAGAAGACCTAGTTGTCTTTGTTGTAAAGCTATGGACCATGAAGTATTGGAGTGTCCTAGAATGATTGCTAAGATTGAAGAAATGAACATGAGACAAGAAAACCCTAGGACATATCTAGAAACTAAGATTATGATAGAACCCCAGAAAGAATCAGAGAAAGTATTGCTACAGATGAAGGAAACCTTGAATGACCATCGACATGTCAGATTATCAGAGATCTTCAAAGAAAAAGAATGCCTTGAAGCAAGAATAAGAGACTTCGACATTGACTGTGTTCTAGATGAGGAAACACATGTGAATATCATGACAGAGAGAACCTGGGAAGCTATAGGGAGGCCTTTTATGATTCCTTCACTAGGAGGAATAGGACTATTCAAAGGAAAGTGGATAAGCGTATGTGGAAAGCTCGCTCGGATACCTATGAATGCCAATGGAACTTTGATAGAGGAAGATTTTGAGATTATAAAATTTATTGAGAACAATGCCCCATTTACCATGCTACTTGGAAAACCTTGGATTGAAAGAAATCAGGCCAAAAGGAAAGAAGAAGAATAAGTTTTAGAGCAGAAGAAGCAAGAGTTAAAAGAATTCATGACTAGAAGGATCGCATACTTGATTGAAGAACAGAAGAACATATTGAAGCTATTTAACACCAGAGACCCGGATGTCAAAGTTGTAAGAACACTAGAAGACCCACAGAAGATTGAAGTACCTATTCCAGATAAATAAGAAGGATCACCCTCGAATCTTAGGGAAGAATCTCAACAGCGCGAAGTAACTATGCCAAAAGAAGATAAGAATCAGAACGAAAAAAGGCCTTCTGAGATGAAGCTCACTGGGAAGAAGGATAGAAAGCTAAGTAAGAAGAGAGCTAAGATCAACAAGTTGTAGAAGGTTCCAGAGGGAACCTCGTAGAAGGAAAATTTGCAAAATTGGAGCTTCGTCGGGATATCAGAATAACGACACATGGCACTTCGCCATGGCGAAGAAATATAGCTGTTGGGGACATTATAATTTTTAGACCAATGCTAAGAACGGGTAGAAAAACATTTATGGACAAACAAGTCGCCATTTGACCCCTTGGGACCGCGCCATAAAAGACATAATAGAGTTAATGAAGGCTTCATACCCATTGCAAGTGACCCGTTGCCGAGTTACCTATTTATCCCATCGCGCCATGCACCGAGAACACTTTTGCCAATTGAGAGTTTGAGCTCACAGACTAATTTGATTTTGCACAGTGATCATCGTGCTCTTGCTCTCTATCCCATTACTGTGTCTAAGTTACTTTCCGAACCCAACATTTTTAACCCCAAGTGTGTATGTCAGACGAGTTGAGTGTTGTAGAGAAAGTTGTTGAAGAAGTTCTGATCGACCTCATGACTGAAAGAGTCATGTCGATGTCTACAGGTGTACGAGCATCATCGATGAGAGGACTTCCAGCCTCTCCATCCACTGCTCGCGGAGCCGGACCATCCTGACCATCAGATGAAAAGTGAACCAAGCACAAGGATGATCTAGCGAATGCCAAATTGATCCTGACCATATTACCCACCTATATTCTACCTCTGAGCGATGCAGTAAATCGAGACAGTGTGCCCAAAGATTTCGAATACACCTTGGTTATGGCGTACCTCCCGAAGGGGATACACGCAATTCGAGTAGACCAAGATAAAATTGCAGCGTTGAAGTTTAGTGACTTCAACCTTGGAGATCGCAAAGTCTATAACATGCTCGCCCCACATAAGTACCTAACCATAACTAAGGGGAATAATTTGAAGATAATCCTTTAGTCGTGGACTATGAAGCTCGCCCAGTCCACCCTGTTGAACGTCATGAAGATAACCCACTTCAGAAGACACCAAGAGGTGAATGCATGTGTCAAGCTTTTGCTGTCTTGTTACTATGACAACTATTTGTGGCTAAACCATTGTATAAAATTTGATCCGATGCTGATCAATCAGATCACAGGGTTGAGTATGCAAGGACCCGATCCACAAGAGTTTTACCCTGAAAAAGACATGGATCACACCCTAGCACATAAGATCAAGGATACTTATGGAGATGTCGAGAAGGGCACACAAGGCTACAAGGTAGCTTCTATATAGAGTGGTGCAGTGTACCTCGCCTGTTAGTTGATTGCATGGAATTTAGTATGAAAGAATCGACCCACCAAAGTCACTAGTTTTGTAGTCGACTTCGCAGGGAAGTGCGCAGAAGGCCTTCAGATGAATTGGGTGAAGTACCTGGTGAACCAGTTGGAACTCGACTGTAGAGAAGCACAAGACCAAGGATATTAATTTCAGTTCAGCTATCTCTTGATACTTATATCTTTTATTGACTAGGAGATGACAGAAGGTACGACCTTCCCGGACATCGAGCCTTTTGAACCACTGGCTACAAAGTTCAGTACATTGTGGTATTCAATCGATATGAATAAACAATGGAAGTCAAATGCTGTTTTCCATACCCACTATAATCAGCTGAAGATAGCCATACAGTCCAAGCCTCGCATGACTCGAACACTCTACACCGGTTCAGGCCTTTGATAAAGTTCAACGCAAATTGACATTTTATTTACATCACAATGCGCACCGATGAAAACAAGCAACATCTTCAATCCTACTATAAGCCAATGAAGGAGGACTTGGAGGAGATCACCAAGGATTGGTCGACGAACCTCCTTATTCCAGAAGACCCGATGGATATATCCGACATCGATAGCCCATAAACTACGCAGGATACACCCGGACCTAGCAGAACAAAGAAGACCGAAGAGGTCTAAGAATTCAACAACACATCTTTGAAAACTACTTCCATATCACCAGAGTAAGGAGGTGATGGCGAAGAGATAGATGACAAAGAAGTCAAACTGAAGTAAGGAGATGAGGTTGATCCCCTAAAGAAGAGGAAAGGTTCACCTCCGAAACCTTCCTCCCGGAAGAAATCGAAGGCCACCATGACCAAGATGCAGACTGTTCTCACCTCCGATGACTTCGACTTCCTCATAGCAGCCCTGCAAGATGCTTCATTGGAAATAGTAGAGAAACAAGATGCAAAGTAAGAGGATATGTATGATCGAATTGAGACTGAACTTTGAGGGGTACAACAAGCCCTACAGTCCAGCTGCGTAGTCTCTACTGCGCCGGGAGAGCCAGAATTGTGAGATGAGCCAACTCAACTCCACCGCCTAGCCGATACAGTCAAAGCTCGGCTTCGATGAGCACATGAAGAAACAATGCAAGCCACCGAGGCTTTGAAACAAGTACAAGGAGTACTCGTAGAGAAACACAGTGCTGTAGAACATGAAAAGATTGCTCTCCAAGCAAAGTTTGATGAAGAAAAAGCACAACTACAACAAGAAAAGGAATTGTTGCTCGTGAAGCAACTCGAAGTAAAAGAAGCGGTCAATAGATCACTTCACTCTATGACAGTCTTAGAAATCAAGGCAGAAGACCGAGTTACATAGTAGGTAAACTAGCTCACAGAAGCCATCCAACAACTACAACAATACATAGCACATTTGGAGCTACGCACTGTACCTGAGACCCCACAAGATGTACAAGACCAAAGGGAAGCAACCGCCTGGAGCATAGTTGAAAGGCTAAAGGATCTTACCCTGGAATGTAAGAAACTCACTGATCACAATGCCTAGACCTATGAAAAACTCACGGAGAACCCAGAACTGAAGGCACTGGAGTCGCAACTCCAAGAGGCGAAGTATCAAGCCGAAAAGATACAGGTGCAATTGAAGTCCCTGACAGCTGTGGAAAGAATGAAGCAATCCCAAGAGAAATTCACTGCACAACAATAGATCCATACTATCTAGAGAAGATTTATGGAAGTAACTTAGAGGCTCCAACTCATACAAGATAAGGCCTATCAACTGTTTACAGAGGTAGAAGGCCAAGGAGCAGAACTAGAGAAGGTTGTCACTACAACTGAACAACGTCTAGAGGGACCTTTCAATGATGCAGTCATCCACAAGTTCATTGAAAAGGAGGTTGTAGCACAACAACAAGTCAAAGAAACTCGAGCCAAGCTTGAGGAATTCAAAGCAGAGCTAGTCAGACCAGAGTGACTCGGGACGAGTCACAGGTGAGTGTTGGGGGCCTGTTGGCCCTTGACCAACTTTTGGGAGATTCTTGGTCAAGTTTGACCTATTTTAGGACTTCGACAGCGTGTCGAGGATGGAGTGAAAAATGAAGCAGAGATTGTGGGATCTCGACCCCTTTTTGTGTCCTTTTTTGGAGTTGGGAATATGTAATGGGTATGGAATGTCGACCCATGGGTTTACCCATGATTAGGCCTATTTTGTAAAGTATAAATAGATGTTTAAGCAATGTAAGAAGGGGAATCTATGTGATGTGAGGCCGATAAGCTAAGTGATAAGTTCAATTTTGGTTGTAGATGCTCTGTGTATATTGTGAGAAACTTGTAGAGCTAGGTGCAAGTGGCTGTAACAGACTGTGAAAGGATTTGTGCTAGACCTAGCTCGGGGAAGGAGGATCTGGCGAGGTGCGCGCAAATCTCCTGTCCTATGCGTAGTAGGGTTTTTGTGGCTCTGTGCATGTATATGGCTAACTGAAGCTAATAAATAAGAAGACTTGGTGGACGTAGCCCCAGGGTGGGGGTGAACCACGTAAATACTGTGTTATTCTGCTCTGTGCGATGATTTGATGTATTTATGTGTTATTTTCTAAGTGCTTGATATAGATAGATAGATAGATCTGTTTATACTTTGTGCTTATGATGAATCTGGATGTTAGATATGATATAGATGAATGTGCTTAGTGCTTGAATCTACCAGATCTGATCCATTTATTGATGCTAAGTGCTTAGATACATAACATCTGGGTGAATGCTGTGATGCTCTGTTTTATCTGCGAAGTAGATATTGGGTAAATAATAATGAACTAATGGTGCTAATTTCTCTATTAAGTATTATAATCATAGATCTATGTCCCAACTAATATTGCATCCACCTGAGTCCTACAACCACCCTTGCCTCTACCTCGGGTGAGACTTCATCTGCTTCGCAGGTGTTGCCAAAAGGGCCGGTAGTTAGGGTTTTGTTGGTGCGCTGTTAGCATTGAACCTTGGGTCTACCCCTGTGCCAACAGAGGGGAAAGTGTTTTCTGAATCTGAATCTTGGTGAGCTATGTGCCTTGTTGGAGAAGTTTCATTGCTTGGTATGTGGAAGGTTGTCACTAACATGTAGCTGGTGAGGTTGATTTTTTTCCACCAACCTGTTGTCCCTGGGCTTGATGGGGCATTGTGTAGGCACCATCGTAGGTGAAGAAACAATATCTGCAATCTTCTTCTACTGGATAGAAGGTGTTGAGGCTGCAGTTATTGCATTGGCCTTCTGTGAATCCTTTGAAAAGACTGTGAAGAGGAAGAATTTTTCAGTATGAGAGATTACCTTGCGGCACTGTTTTGGTGGAACAATAGTCAAAACTATCTATGGTATCCTGTAGAGTTAACCCCCCATAGTAATAATGACACTATGGGGTTGAGACTCATAAAAAACATGATGTTTCCACATATATGGTTGGCCCAAAACATAATCACAGACATCAGGGGGTGAAACATCACACACTACCTCATCCTTGAAGGGTTGGATGCCATAACACAATGACACTGTTGGCTGACAGAGAGAAGTCATCCCTGGTGAAGCCACTTAATGTTGTATGGCCGCGAGTGTGGTGTTGTCGACAAATCCAACTATTTGATGACCTCAACTGAAATGAGGTTCTTCTGGCTACCACTATCGACAATGAAATGCAACGGGGTCCCTTTCACCCACATATGTGAATGGAAGAGGCGCTCCCCCTCTTCAGGATCTACTGGTTCTTTTGGTTGAATTGTTGCGGTCGTGCCAGTAGCAGTGGGGTCTATGTTGATGATCTGTCTATTTTCAATATTTTTTGGGTCAGATTCTGAATCAGGGTTCAACTCCTTGTCTTTGACCTTGGACACCAATGGTTGTTTCGAGTGACTTTCATCGGTGTTTTGCCAGGGGATTTTATGGAAGTCGCACCACTTCCCAGTTTCATTATTCGTATTTCCTTTACCCTTATTTTCCTATGTCTTGGAATATTTGTCTGGAGGCTATTGATTAGGGCCATATTTACCATGCTTTGGTTGTTGCGGATTTGCATACCTGAAATCCCATTTGTTTTACTGCCTAAATTTCTGCTCAATTTTGACAACATATTGATAGGAAACTCCCAATGATGAGATGTTTAGGAAATCCATTTGGGTTTGGATGTACCTATGTAGAGCCCCATGATATTTCAGAACCAAATGCTGCTCAGAGTCTTTGATACCCATCTTGGTGCGCAAGGTATGGAAAGTATTTGTGAACTCTAGCACTATTTGGCTCTTTTCTTTCCGCATTATGGTCCATCTCATATACTGGTCTTCATAGTTATCAACAAGGTAGTATTGTTCCTTGACCGCATCCAAAAAAAAATACCAAGTGGTCTTGCCCCCATATATTCCAGATTCCTTAATGGAAATTTTCTCCCAGTAAGTTTCCCAACAATGTTTGACATGTGGAAGAGCCTTGAGGAGTGTGAAGGTGATCTTTTCCCTGTTGGAAAAATTATGAACAAGGAAATAACCTTCTAGCATATTCAACCATTTTTTTAAGGAATCCACATTTATCTAAACTTCAAATATGGGAATATCAAAATTAACTTGTACTTTGAAGGGAGAGGTTCCTCCAAAGTGGTTGCTTGATGACGATACATCTGTTGCTATCGACAAGCGTTGAGGGATGTGGGAAAATTTCTCCATCATTTCGGTCCCTCTGTCGTGTGAGATCTTGCTCAAGAAACAAGTTAATATAATATTCTTCTTCGCTGTTTTTCTTTTCTACCACCATAGAGGGTTTCTTGGGCGTGTGAGAGCAATTTTCCTCAAGAGAGACAAGCTTGGGACCCAACTTTCTATAGTCAAACATCCTTGCAGACATGTACTGAAAAATGATCAAGAGCAGCCTTCTCTGATATCACTAATCCAGATTATTTTTGGAACAAAATGAAAGTAGAGATATTACAATGAAATGCACATAACAATTGCCAGAAACATATAAATACAACAATCTATGATTTCTATTAATGAAAGAAATGTATAGAGACTGTAAAAATACAGAGTGCAAGACTCGCTAGAATGGTGGCAGATTTATCCCTGAGAAGAGATGTGACAACTACGATCATTCACAAGAAGATGATTACAATGAGTCTCTAAAGGCCTTTTTATGATAAACATGAATGCCAAAACCATAGACATCCAAAAACCTAACCCTAGGAGATGAAGCGCCAAAATTCATGTGAGACCCATTGGTGTAAGTTAGTACATTAACTTCCCGGGGTTGTAATGTTTGCATACGATCTCCATTTTAGGTGTGTGATAGCTCGTTGGAAAGGTATTTTAGAGAACTACGCATTATGTTTTCAAACTTTGAATTTGTCTATAGTTTGTCTATGGCAAGCTGAGAAAACACAGTTTAGAGCCCCAAAATGGCCCTAGAGGTACATAAAGATGTACTGACATGAAAACTTCCAAAATAAGCTAGTTGGAATAGGTGGGTGGCCACCAATATACACCTAGATGTTTTGTAGGGCTTCAAGACAACCCTGTAAGAGAAAAACCCACAATTACAAAGAAATGTCCCCATTATAGAGAAACATGCTAAACTGAAAAACTATCAGGATGAGCCAGTTAGAATTTGGAACATGTAGGTGGCCACCAATATCCACGTAGATCAACTAGTCCCTTTATGATCAACTCTATAACTACAAAAAAAATTCAGGAGAAAGTATAAGGGATTTCAATGATAGGTTCAATACCCTCAAGAGGATTTTTCCTCAAGATTTCAAACCTTGTCAAAGTACCATCCTCAAGTCTTACATGTAAACCATGAAAGACCCTTGCTGAATACTAATTGGAAAGGGACACCCTATAACTTTACTTGAAGCCCAAGAAAGGGCATGTGAGATAGAAGAGAACATGACCTTGTCTCTGAGCCAAGAAGAATATTGTATCAAAGAAGTCGTTTAGATTAATCAAGTTGATGAATTTTTCATACCAGACCCTCCCCGCAATATTAGGACATACCTGTAGAGGGAACGAGAGGAGGCCGCTAAAAAATATATTGGTCACATGATGAGTCAGTTGGGTAAGCAAAAAGGAACCGACATCTAAAAAAATACCTCCCCCAAAAAATGAGGTTTTGAAGGTTGAAAGAAAACGAGCAACAAGTGTTACACATCAAAATTCCTCACTTCGATAGTGTCACACTTTCATTGTCACAAGTGTCGTAAGTGCACACTTTTTGTCGCAAGTGGCTTAAGTTTCGCATTTGATTTTCTTAAGTGTCACATCTCAAATGACACCATGAAAACACTTGCTACAACCCTGAAAACATGTTCGAAGAAGAAACCCCATCATCTGACAGTCGGGACAATTATTTTTGCTAAGGAATTACTCATCTTGGTGACTTTTTTTAAGATCAACGCTCCCCTGCTCATACACAGGGAGTTCTATCACTTCTTGTCCATATCAGAGGGAGTGATGCAATGCTTTGTTGTCCATATCAGAGGGAGTGATGCAATTCTTTGTTGTCCATATTAAGGGAGTGTTGAGTTGGTTGAGGGAATCTTGGAGGAAATCCCACTTTCCTATAAAGAGAACTATGGATGGATTGGGTTAGTTTGGCTCGAATATAACTCCAGGGATGCATCTAAGGAAGATATCAAAACTATTGGAGCCATATCCTCAACTAATTCCAAATATACCCAAGGTAGTTGAGCCTCTCAAAGACTATAAATGGAGGCATTCCCATGGTGAAAAGGAGGAGAAAATTAGCAAAGCATTTCTATTTTGATTGTGGATCTTTCGAACAAGGGTTGGACAAGGAGGACTTGGAGAGGCTACACCACGATCATTTGAAGATTGTAAGTTTCCTTTTGAAGTTCTCATTAATATACTTGGCCTATTTAGTTCAAGTGTGTGTTTACACATGCTTGTCTATGCTTATCTTAATCTTCATAGATCGATTGATTTTGTCTAATCCATTAGAGTAGGAGATAGTCGCTTGTTTATTGCTGTCCATTGCAGGTACTTTTTGGAGCTCATAGATTGGAGCATCTTGGAAAAACGTTGTAAAAGAGGTACATCATAAGTCCCCTCCTTCTCTCTTTTTGATGGATAAAATAAATCTATAGGAATGGTAGTGTCCAAATGTAATTTTCTGTCTTGGTAGAGGGGTTTGTAATCCAAGGGAAAGTTCACCTGTCCATAGGGTAATATTTCTGTAATAGAAATTGGAGACTCCACTAGGGATCGAACTTTTAGTTGTTATTCCCTTGGTTTGTATAAGACTTTTTCCTATCCTTAGATCTTACTTGCTGATTCAATCCAAAGTTTTCATCTCCTTTGTCTTTGCTAGTTGTCTCACAGAGCCTCTTACTGAATTTTCTTGCGTTACTGAGCTTTTTAAGCCTTTTATCAAACTTTCCTCAGAAGTATCACTCCCCTACTATTCAATCTAGATCATTTTTCCTTGCTGAACACTCCCCCAGAGTCTTCTAGGGAGTGTTGTAGTGCTCTTGTGTCTTGGTTACCAGAGCGCTGATTTTCCCCTTTTTAGAAATTTCCAGGGTTTTTTGCTTGATGGGTATAGTCTTTGGATCTCCTTCTCTAACTCAAAACTTCTTCTGTCTGATCTTGTCTCCTGTTTGACTAAAACTTGTTGTCCTTCATTCTTTTTAGTCTTTATTGAGTTTGTGTTGTCTTTATTAATTGCAAAATCAACCTTTCTCTCTCAGATTTGGTTCCCTTTTTCCACTCTTCTTGATTATCTGATTGATTAGAGGAATTCACAAGAAATATTATTGATCACATGTCCATTGATTTCTTTGTCTTTGGTCCCTTACTCAATTCTTGAATACTATAAAGTATGACTTAATTTCTTAGTGTTTTTAATCTTTGATTGAACAATTTGATATTTTATTTTTCTTTTGGTCCCTTGTTTATTGGTGAGAGTGTCTTTGTTTGTATGCTCTTTTGCTTCTTACTCTTTTCAATAATCATAGTGAACTTTTTCATTATTAGTGAAAGAAGGAAGCATTAGACAACATCATAATTTGCATCCAAAATCAAACAAAGAAGTATTAATATGCATTGGTTTTGGATATATATATTTTTTTTTTGTTAATTTGGCAATTGTGTGAATATTTGTTTGGGAACAAAATAACATAAAATTTTGCATTCTTGAGTGTTTGTTAGTGATGAAAAGCAAAAATAATCTTCTCTTTCCCGTAACTAGAATTTCATTGAAAAGAAACTTTGCATATCATTCTTTTTACCTTCGTTTGGAGTCGAGTCTCAAACATCATCAATTTCACTATCATTCACCCTTGCGTAACAAAAAACCACAAAAATAAGCGCTAATTAAAATTGAACTAGAAAATTTTATTTGTTATATCTTTACACCAACAATAGACCAGGACTAGAGCTTTGGAACAGGCTGTGAAAATAACTCTCCAAAGCATTCAAGACAAACTCATAATCTTGTGACAGGGAGAGCAAATCCAACCTTCATATAAGCATAGTTGAGATCCCCCTCTCACATAGTGGTTAAACACGAGGTCGCGTGCGGGAGAGAAGAAAAGATTATCCCTACGAGGCTTAACCAATCGTAGTGGAATGATCATATATTGTGGGTTTTTCTTGAGAATCAACTGTTTTCTTTTGGTATTGGAGCTTCATGAATTTTGAATCCGTCCAGTGTCCTTTGGAGTTTACTGGTCCATTTGTCCTTAGTTTATTGAAGAATTTCGGACTTGATATCCTCCCCATATGTTCGGACTCGACTGTCAACTGTACCCACCCAAAGGATGATTACGAGTTGGTATCCTTAGTGACCATAATATTTAGGGTCCTTACATGAGGTGACGATGAAGGGAAGTCGTCGTTGTACCCAGATCAGACCTTGGTCAAACTCACTCGAGCTCCTTGGAGGGTAACCCATGGGTCAAACCGTGAGGAAACTTGCACTAAGGCATAAGTGTGTTAAGTACAATGCCATTGTAACTGATCTACTTGTTCAAATCCTATCCATTTCTCACTTTTTTCACGTAATGTTTGATTTCATAACCAACTAGTGTGCTCATTTAGAGAAGTTGTTTTTCTTGTTGGTTTTCTAGATTTTTTAGCGAATGCTGTTTTTTTACCTTAGCTATCCTTAGAATTGGTACCGTGGCCAATAAAGGTCTTTGTATATCACGTAGGATGCAAGGGTTTCCTCCAGAAGGCTACGAACCAATACCTCTTAACTTACCTAAAGACACTTACCGTGAAGAGGTCGAAAATTATTCGGACGTTGGGAGTGTCGCTACTCCTTTGTTAAAAAATATTGAGGGAGATTTAGTAGTAGTTCAGGAAGGTCCTACCCCTCCTGGAAACCCGGCTTTGAAAGACCCTCATGATCCACTCTTTATCTGAGTAGAATTGTAAGGAAACATTGTAGGTGAATATCATCCTAGGCTACCATCAAGGCCATACGATTAACTAGACATGGAACCACAACAACCAAATTTCAACGAAGAATATACTACCCATGTCCGCTCTACTGAAATGGTAGATCCACAACAAAATTATTTTTGTCCTATATGGGGAACTCCATCGGGTCGGTATCTTTATGAAAAAATTAATTTTTTTCGACCACTCTTTGACCCTCCACATACATGATCCACCACCACCAATGCAGATGCAGGACCATCATGTCAAACTGTTGACCATCCCGCCGAACAAATAATCAATACTACTACCACTTCATGGCAAGTAACAAGTGAAACATGAGTTGTTTTACCTAGTCATTTGCAAATTACCGTGATGGTCACACCGACCATCCCTCTTCAAGCAACAACCTCATACACACCACAAAATCCCGTTGGGACACCTTCACACCAAAGAATGCAAAACCCTACGATACAACAAAACCTGACTGCGGGACAAATGCCTATTGGGGGGAAATCCTCCATTAGTGGAAATCTCCCGACTAGGGGGAAACCTTTTTTCAGTGGAAAAATCCCTACTGGGGGGCAACCCTCATTCAGTGGACAAATCCCTACTGGGGGGAAACCCTTGTTCAGTGGAAAAATCCCAACTGGGGGGAAACCCTTATTCAGTGGAAAAATCTCGACTGGAGGGCAACCCCCTTTTACTGAAAAAATCCCATTTGTTACCCAACCTATGATAGGGGGAAAATTTAAACCTCCATTTACCGAAAACCCACAACAGTCTTGGGGACCACCCCAGGGAAGAGTTTTTTAGGGAGGATCTTCAAATCCCTATCCGTAGGGAGGAACCTAAAATCCCAATCCTTCTGGACTATATTCTGGACAACCCTTCCCAGGTGTCCCGAATCCCACTTGGGGTCCTCAAGGCCAACCATCCTTTCCTCCCCAAGGGAAAATCACTTACCCTCCTCAGGGGAAACCTAGTTAGCTGCCTCAAGGTCAAGCTGGCTATCCTCCCCTGTGTCACACTGATTATCCTCCCTAGTTTCAAATGGGTTTTCCTTCCCCTTTTATCCAAATTCCCCAACAAATGAATCCCACTTTCACTGGTCAAAATCCCCAACTACAACGTATGGGAGGACCGACTGGATACAACTATCCACCAAAACTAGTTTACGGTCCTACTAGTGTTCCTATGCCACACCAATATCATCCTCAAGAAAATCAACAATTACCATTCTTATCCACTTTAGATCTACCAGATATGCCAATATTAACAAACAATCTCATATTACACTCCCCTTTTTGGACAATCATTCCAGCCAAATTTCCTTCTGATATTCCAAAATTTGATGACAAACCTGGAGAGGAACCTAATAATCATGTTATGAAATTTCATCTGTGGTGTTCATCAAACTCAATGATGGATGAATCTACCCATTTACATCTTTTCCATCATACACTTGTCGGCTTAGAGGCTAAATGGTACATTGA
This sequence comes from Picea engelmannii, assembly GCA_009831015.1. Lineage (NCBI taxonomy): Eukaryota > Viridiplantae > Streptophyta > Pinopsida > Pinales > Pinaceae > Picea > Picea engelmannii. The sequence goes on from ML787330.1 coordinate 442,540, forward strand.
GTTACAACGTGAAACTTTTCAATATTTTCATTCAGTTGCCATGGATCTCCTCACCCACTTCCAATTTCCCATCATATACGAAACCGTCACAGAACTTTTGACCTCCTTTCGTCAGACTAACTTCGTACATATTTCAGATCATACTCATGAATGGATACGACAACAACTATTTATCAAAGCAACCATTCTTGACCAGTTGTTGGCTGAATGGTTCACAAAATCTCTATTATCTCCTATTTCTCACGATGTAGCCATGGGTGGTGTAGTCACAGAAGAGGAAGCCATTGGTCATGCCCAGTATTTGGATCTGGTTTATTACCAATTTTATACTTTGTATGAATTAATCCCAAACTCTCCCCATGCATCAATCGATCCATCAAAACCATCCTCCTCCGCTCATTCAGATGGTGTTATTGGTTCCTTCAAAACCCAGTTTGGTTCACAATCGACTGAAATAACCAATCATTCAATAACTTCCTCGAACATAGTGCAGAATCCACTCTCATCAAACTCCACCCCTACTCAAGTATTCAAAGTGAATGCAACCCAATCTACTTCACCACAACAATCAGGGGAAAAAAAAGAAAAAGAATAAACCCAAGAAAAATAATAATCAAACTGAAAATACAAAAACACAAGCACAACCACCTGCTCCTGAAAAGAAACCACAGTGCAAACCAAAATTTCCATGTCTCGTATGTGATGAAGATCACTACACATGAGACTGTCCCCACCATGAATAAGTTGCTAAATTATTTAAAGGAAATTCTCAACCCGCTGTATTGATGCATCCTTTTCCACAACAACAGTCATTGGTTGCACAAAATCTTTCACCTCCGCAAGGAGGCAACCCATGTCATTCTCCTAACGGGGATGCTTCATCCAGTGCAACATATTTATATGTTTAATGGTGTAGATTTGATCGCTCACACTATGACATATGACACACCACCAAGTAAACCCAGTAAGGAAAATGTAATTAATGGAACTACGTCTAAACCACCTTCCACTTCGGTTACTCCTTCATCTAGACCTCTCCAGATTTAGAAACCAAATTTTGACTCTATCTTACATCCACCCAAGAGAACAATAAGAAATTCAACCTTTAATCCCAACTCTCGTGTCTCCCAAAACTACAACATTGTTTAAGATTTAGCGCAAACACCTTTTGCCATGTCAACTCTCGAAGTTCTACAACATTGCCCTAGACAACGTAGAAGTCTCTTGGAAACTATCGAAGATATAGATCCCAAGTCATCAAATAATATCACGTTCAATATGGATAATTTTAAATAACGACTCTCTCACCAAATTGCTTTCCAAATCAATGTCGTTGCCCATAATCAACATATTCATCGCACGATCTTGGATGAGGGAGATTCAACATGTGTCATGTCCTTAGCTTTCTGGAAGAGCCTTAAATCACCTGGTCTTAATTAATATCCCACCATTTTAAAAGCATTTGATGGAAGATATTTCCAACCTCATGGATTGCTACAATCCCTATCCGTTCAACTGGGGGACAAAACCATTTCCATCCATGTAGAAGTAGTCGACCCTCCCCTCGATTATAACTTGTTGCTATGCAGAAGTTGGTTCTATGCTATGAATGTTGTCGCTTCATCGGTTTTTCAATGTGTCAAATTTCCTCATCAAGGAAAAATTGTGACCATCGATAAGTTAGATTATAGTACCCCTAATGCTCGCACTCAAACAACAACCAATATTTTATTTTTGGGGGATTCAAAGATTACTCATGTAAGTGTAGGGGTAGGTCTACTGAAATATTCTTCACTCATGGGCACTTTACCCACACCTCTTCCTCCAACCACGCAACATATCGCAATAGTTAATATGATTTCGACTATGGTACATTAGTCCCTCAAATCATTCCAAATGGATTGTCATTTTCCAAGAATTCGATCTCGAGTTTTCCAAATCCAAAGCTAAGAAACCATTTGTTTTTTCGAAATTAATTTGCTATCTTCCCCATACTGATTAGAATATTGAGCCTAGTGATTTCCTTCCCGATGAATCACTGTTCCTCATTAGTACATCCAATCTGTGGTATGGAGACATTATTCTCTATCTCCAGACCCAATGCTTCCAGCCAGGAATTTCACATGATGAACGATGTCGCATTAGAAACCATTCAAAGCACTACCTTATCATTGGTGACACTTTTTATCGCCAAGGTATTAACACTGTCCTATGAATTTCATTAACCCATGAAGAGGTTGAACAATTTGTAAATGACTATAACCTTGGAGCTTGTGGTGGTCATCTTTCTGGGATGGCTACAACCCAAAAAATCTTACGTGTCGATTATTTTTGGCCTTCCATATTCAAAAACTGCATTGAGGCCATTAAAAAATTTCCACCTTGTCAAATCTTTCAAAAGAAAGCCCATACCCACCAAGATCCACTCCATCCCTTTGTCGCCATCGACCCATTTGCAAAATGGGGTATTGATTTCATGCAATGTAAGCCTACCTCAACCGAGGGGCACGGTCATATCATCGTCAACATCGATTATTTCAATAAATGGGTTGAGGCGATGCCTACATTTCTTAATGATGGTCGAATTGCAACACTTTTCGTGTTTAATCACATCATCGCTCGCTTCGAAGTCCCACAAGCTATTGTAACCGATCATGGATCCCATTTCCAGAACCAGATGATGGGTGAATTGCTCACCAAGTTAGGTTTTTTCCATGAAAATTCATCCCCTTACTATTCTCAGGAAAATGGATAAGTTGAAGCCACCAACAAATTCCTGAAGAATATGCTTCAATGCATGGTGGAGGTGAAAAAAACCTCTTGGCATTTGTAGCTCTTCTCTACACTCTGGGCTTATCCTTCAATTAAAACCGCCACTGGATTTACACCCTTCTAGTTGGTATACAGATTGGAAGCAGTGTTACCGATTGAATGCGAGATTCCGTCTTTAAAACTCACCGTAGAACTCCTACCCCATACTTTTGTCGAAGAAGAATGATTTTTATATCTAACGAAGTTGGATGGAACCTGTCATGATGTTGCTCTCATCAATGAGACATATAAAAAACACATCAAGACTCAATACGATAAGTCTGTCCAACCTCGTTCTTTCGCAGAAGGAGATCTGGTCCTGGTCTATGACCAAGATCATGACAAACTTGGTGCAGGTAAGTTAGAACCTCTGTGGCATCGACCATACATCATAAATCATGTGCTACAGAGAGACACCTACGAGTTAGTGGATTATGATGGATTATATCTCAGTGAGCCCCGAAATTGGATTTACCTAAAGAAGTACTATGCATAGAATATATCGCATGTGTGCTTTGTAGATTATTGTATTATATGTTTTTGGTTTGGTGTGTCTTTGCTTTTGCGTGCACTAGTTTTGCCCCATTCTTTAAAGATGCTTATACTTTTATTTGTGCTTGAATGCACATATGTCATCATCCTTTCCTATCTATTTTGTATTTGCGGATGGTGCTAGTTGACATACCCAGAATATCACTTTTGCAACTTGGGTCATCTACCACTCTTGCAAGTTAGTGAGTTTAGGAGGAATTTGCCTCAGATCTACAACCAATAACGTTGCAGAATATCATGTTGTCATTGGACTTTAACCAAAGATTCATATTTAGGTATATCTAAATTTATTATCAACCTTGATTCTCAACAAGTGGTCCGTCAACTAAACTATGAATACGATGTTCGTAATCCATTTTTGCTACGTCTCCATCTAAGGGTTCGTCGTTTCGAGAGATCTTTTGAATTTCTAGAATATAAACATATATCGAGAGAACTTAATACGGCTATATGTTTGTTAGCAAATTATATGTTGGATTGGTACATTTCACATAGATAAACATTCAAAACATAAAGCATGTAAATACAAATATCACATCATTTTCAAGAAAAACATAAGTAGCCATTGCAAAACTTGTATATATATATAGGCCTATATATAAAATAGCAAAACTTTTGTCAAAATAAATCGTCCAAAAAGTACATAGCAAGGAAAAATGTGGGACTTTATGCCCATGATATCATCATAAAAGACTAATGTGTCAAGAGACTCCACTTGTCTTCCTGCACTAAATTGTGCTCAACATAACACACAACTGCTCTGGCCACTCATCGTAGCAGAGATGACTAAGGCCTTCAGGCGCGCCAACTATATGTCTCTGAAGATGTAAGGGTACATATCGTATCCTCATTGAAGGAACACCCATGGTCAACCCACAAATGTTCCTTTCCACCTCACAGATCCCTCCTACTTTGATGTCAACCTCCGCTGTTGCCTGAGCATCTCCACGACGTCCTAGTGCTGGAATCCCCACTGGACGTGACGTGCTTCTGTCTGGACGATGAGAAAAAATGACTTAGATCCCTCATTGTACAACCAAAAAAATACATATATACATATAAAAACAAAAAAACACTATTGCAAGGTCATGATCTTTCATATTTTACTTTATGTGTCCCAGAGTGCCTCCTCGAGGAACACTAAATCTGTGTTGCCCCTAAAGTCAACTCCAACATACTAGAAATCCTCTATAACCACGAGCTATCTTCTCCACCATACAAATAAGTCAGTGGTAAAGAAAAAGGATGAGGGTTCATTCCCCAACTGAGATGAAAGACTCGTCCATCGCTCCATATGGGGCTCAGATGTGGGGCATTCTATCAATGCAGCTTGCGGTTGCATCTATGGAACTCACTCTAGAAAGAATGAAACCAAGAAAGATTTGTATCCAAATTGTTTCTATCTGCCTGTTCTACACTTAAATATTTTATCTTTGATGTTTCTCAATAACCATGCACTCCTGTTGAAAATACTGGGCTCCAATCACTAAATAAAATATGATATCCGAGACTTGGAAGCAAGGTGGCCACTGGTGCTTCTCGCCAGTTTTGTGATAGAAAAGAGAATGGATCGTAGAGATAGGTCCATCATGTCTTTAATAACAATTCTTCCCCCTACCAAGCGTGATCCTGACACACAATACTAGGCAACATATTCCTCTGTCGATTGTGGAGTAGACCGGTGTCTAGACAAAAGGATGAGTGATCCCCTCTTCAATAGACCCGTTAGGAAATACACACCATTAATGTCGATCTCAAGCATGTGGTATCCTATATTTAACACTTTCTCATCGTTGTCCCATAACCCAATCATATACTCGAGTAAAAGGACTTATTTTCTCATGTTTTTTTAGCTTGAAGTACTTTAGCAAACCACAATTTTGTAGAGCTTCCCTAGCTTTAGGGTCTTGTAAGGAAACCATATCATCAAATTCATGTTCTCTTTCCTTCCATTCAATCATGTTGGCTAGTGCAAACCTGCAAATCACAAAAGAATCACATTAGCCATATTTCAAGAAGAGGAATTGCTTTTTCACAGCCTAAAAAACAATTTTTGTTTTTTAACTTTTGCATCCAACGCTCCCTGAAAAAAAAAAAGAGCGCTAACGCTCCCCTAGAAGACATACCAGGGTGCTAAAATCTCGAACAATGCCCCCCTCAATTACTTAAGGGAGCGTCCATCCTGTTCAACGCTCTAGGGCTTTCCAAGGAGACCAAGCTCATGAAATAAAGGCTGAAATTAAACAAAAAGACATGTAAATGAATGAGAAAAGCCAAAGTACTAACCCGATCCAGACAAAATATCCAATGGTCGCCTGTAGCTCCCGCAGTGAACGTCGAAAAAATCACTCCAAAGGGGGAAAAACTCAAAGAAAAAGGGAAAATGGTAATATAAACTGTGAGAATGACTTGTTTTTTTCCTAATTGATTTTTAATATGTCCAAATTGAGTCGTTTTCACCCTTTTTCATATTAATAATATTTATTTTTTTTCATTTTTTTCCTAAATTATTGTCGATTTTTAAAGAAACTGTTGACAATTTTTGCCCAAAATAACTTGATTACGCAGGAAATTACAGAGTAGAGACTTTTTGATGACCTTGTGGTGTTATTGAGCAAACTTTGTCATACTTTGAGCTCATTTAAATATGAAGAGATGTTTGTTGGGAGGTAGATTATCCCTTTTTCGGTCCCAACATACTAACTACGAAAAAACAACACTCTAGTCAATCTCAGCTAGAAGAGTTCTTTGTCATATCATTTTATACTGTTTTTGGACCTTGGAGACTAAAATTATGAAAAATGACAACCTCAGAGTCTTCTTTAAGTTATTTTCAAATTCCCTAAACATGAAAAAAAACCGAGTTTCCCTTCTCTAGACTTGCAAAATTACACATTGAAGGGCCCATCTGGGGACAAACCCTTAATTCTTCTAGTTCACTAAATAAAGGAAGAGGAAACCAAAGGTGAGTTATATCGAGCATGTGTTACCCTACTCAAGCTCGTTAAACAAAAAAGAGGTACTCATCTATCTGGATGTGGGAAAAATTGAAGGAAGTGGCTCAAGTTTCTTGAGATCTTTTAAGGTAGCTCTTATGGTCACCCTTGAACACGACACTTGTTTTCACCTTACCATACTATTGGATAATCCATTAACCTTCACGTTGAACCAATCCCATGAGTCTTTTTACTCCTTTGGCCCATCCAAAGAATGCCCCAACACTTGCTGCATTATGTTTTGGTCCACTCTAAGTCTATGATTCCAAGTCTTATGTCGTGCCTCAATGTTCAAGGGAACTCTTCACCTCAAAAGTCATGCATCTACAATGTTACTAGTTCCCATACCTGTGTCATTCCATTTTCATATACTATATCTTATCACTTTCTTGTGATGATTTTTGTGTCGATTGATGGGGGATACATCAATGCCCTCCTTAGACGAGTCTTTTCCTGTCGACTTCAACAAATTATCTAGGAAATAGACTTACGAACACAACAATACCTTGCGACCTGCATGCCTTAATGGCAGGCTTCTTCACATTCATCAACGGGTATGCATCAATGACCCCTAATCAAATGATTCCACAAATTTTTGAATTCAACTCATTTTTCACATTCGATGGATTGTACATTAAAATTACATTGAGAATCATCGACATCAATGGTGATTTATCTCACACTTGTTAACAATATACATGAATGACATGTAATCAAGTGGTTTCTATCATGTTCGACATCAAATCATCTATTCACATGGATAAAATTGTATTGTTATAGGATCAGGACGAAGACCCTGGGTTGAGTATTCATCTCCATATACACTTTACCTAGGTTTCAATGGTGATTATCCCACTGATATACATGTTTTAACATAGATCCACTTTGTATTGTTCTATGGCTATGTTCTTATCACATTGTAGCTCCATTGTGTATTCTTTCGTGGCTGCGATCTAGTCAAGTCACAGAGAGATGTATCCACCTTGTATCTTTGGTGGCCATATCCTTAGTCAATATCATCATGGATCCACAATGTATTTATTGGCAGTCGTGCTTTGAGTCATTTGTATTCCGAGCATAGGTATGCTTGTCTCTGGAATGGATAAATATTAACATTGTTTAATGGTTTTCTACAACTTCTACCAGGTTCTCCAACTCCATACCCTTGCTTCGAAGAATATAGAAAGTGTTTTGGCCATCCACATTCCTTTTATGACTTCACACTTTGGGGGGAAATCTGTTACACATCAAAATTCCCCACTTTGACAGTGTCACACTTTCATTGTCACAAGTGTCGTAAGTGTCACAATTTTTGTTGCAAGTGTCGTAAGTTTCACATTTTCTTTTCCTAAGTGTCACATCTCGAACGAAACCATGAAAACACTTGATACAACCCCTAAAACATGTTAGAAGAATAAGTCTCATCATCTGATATTCAAAACAAGTATTTTTACTAAGGAATTACTCATCTTGGTGACTTTTTGGAATATCAGCGCTCTGCTGCTCATACATAGGGAGTGCTAGTACATCTTGTCCATATCAGGGGGAGCGCTGCAACACTCTGTTGTCCATCTTAAGGGAGCGCTAAGTTGGTTGAGGGAATCTTGGAGGAAATGCCACTTTCCTCTAAAGACATCTATGGATGGATTGGTTTAGTTTGGCTCAAATCTAACTTCAGGGCTGCATCTAAGGAAGATATCACAACTATTGGAGCCATATCCTCAACCAATTCCAAATATACCCAAGGTAGTTGAGCCTCTCAAAGCCAATAAATGGAGGCATTCCCATGGTGAAAAGGAGGAGAAAATCAACAAAACATTGTTATTTTGATTGTGGATATTTCGAGCAAAGATTGGATGAGGAGGACGTAACATCATCTAAAGATTGTAAGTTTCCTTTTAAAGTTATAATTAATATCCTTGGCCTATTTCCTTCAAGTATGTGTTTACATGTTCTTGTCTATGCTTGTCTTAATATTCATAGATTGATTGATTTTTTCTAATCCATTAGAGTAGGAGATAGTCGTTTGTTTCATGCTATCCATTGCAGGTACTGTTTGGAGCTTGTGGATTGGAGCATCTCGGACAAACGTCGTAAACGATGTACAACATAATTCCTCTCCTTCTCTCTTTTTCAATGGATAAAATGAATCTATAGGAATGGTAGTGTCAAAATTTAATTTTTTGTCTTGGTAGAGGGGTCTGCAATCCAAGGGAAAGTTCACCTGTCCGCAAGGGAATATTTCCATAACAACAAGGCAGACTAAAGATAAGTTTTTTCAACATATTCAACAAGTTCTTGCAGTGCCACACACAGAGAAGGAATTTGGTGTCATCAAAAGTGAGGAGAAAACTCTTTCCCGAGACGATACCAAAAAGGAAGATTTTGTAAATCATGTCAACATAACCCATCAGGTACTGGATGAAGGGATTGACAACAACTTCATTTTGGAAAAATCCCTTTTCCTTGACGAAGAAAAGAAGAATGGATATTGGGGCTTAGAATCTGATGGTGCACACTCAAGCTCATGGTCAGGTGCAAGAATAGTCTTGAGATCACCAAATAATGAGACTACCCTATTTTCGTACATGCTTGAGTTTAAATGAATAAAAAACATTGCCGAGTATGAAGCCCTCATCCTAGGAATGAACCTTGCCATTGACGTGAACATCAAGTCCCTGCATGTAAGAGAAGATTCAAAATATATTGTTTCCCAAGTTAACAAGAAATTCGCTGCCAAGAACCCAAGGTTGAGACAATACATAGATGTCGTCTGGGATGCCATGAAGAAATTTGATAATTTTTCAATTGAAGCCATCCCTAGGGAAGAGAATCATTTGGCATAAAAACTTGTCGTTTCTGCGTCTACCTTACAACTTTTCAAAGAAATAGGTCTCTACAAAGTGGAAGTAAATGTCAATCCTTTACTACTTGATAACTTGGAACATTGGCAGGTCTTTGATAATGAAAACTAGATTCTGCGTTTTCTCTAGAATGAAGGTGAATTCTCGAAAGTCCATATAAACCTATTGGTAGAAAGGGAAAATATTGAGATAATTGATTTACATGACGAACCTTTACCTAAAGTATTCATTTTCCTAGAAAGACTTTTTGATCAAAATGATATGTATAAGGGGAACCCGTCATGAAAAATTGATAATGAGGTCATTGAATTCAATATTGGCACCGAGGAATCCCCAAAAATGGTGAAGTTTGGAAAGGGAACAATGCCTGATAAAAGAGATAAGTTGATTTCCCTGATAAGAGAATTTAAGGATGTTTTCGCCTGGTCTTACGAAGATATGAAGGATTACCGAGAGGATGTCATACAACACACTATTCCCCTTAAGGAAGGCACAAAATAATTTAGGCAGAAGCTCAGGTAAATAAACCCTAAAGTTTCCCAGAAGTCCAAAAGGAGTTGCAAAAGATGGTTGAGGCAAGAATCATTGATCCTATCATGTACTCCTTTTTGGTATCTAATCTAGTCATTGTCAGGAAGAAGACTGGTGATATCAGGATATGTGTTGATTTTAGAAATTTGAACCAGGATTCACTTAAGGACAATTATCTTCTACCAAACATGGAATATCTTCTACAAAGGGTAACTCGAGCAGAGATGATGTCGATGCTTGATGGTTTCCCAGGATATAACCAAGTGTTGGTAAAGGAGGATGACCAACTAAAACTTATTTCACCATCCCTTGGGGGACTTACAAGTATTTGAGAATTCCTTTGTTATAACCCTAAATTGCACCACACATGCTTACCTCGCATCAGGCCAACTCATATCCCTTCTTTGCCAAAAACGACTGAACAACTCTTCTAAAAACTCCATTTTTAAAAGTACACGCTAGTTGGCCCACTACAGCCTGCGTGTATCTATAGTGTCCACGCTAGTAGGCCCACTACAGCCTGTGTGTACCTTCTGAATCACGAAAAAAGGAAGGTTGTCGACAAGACAAAAATCTATGGTTCAGTTAACTGACACTCCCGGCCATGCATGGCCGAGGGTTCGTCCAAAACCCTAGCTCCTTCTAGGCTATAAAAGAAGGGGTAGGGGTACCATTTGGAAGAGGAAAAAATATAGCGAAGAAACTCTACCCATTTACGTAATCCATTGTCCCAACCCTTTAGCCTTTCTTCATGCCAAAGGAGATTTAACTCAAAGCAGTTGAAGGACAGAAGAAGAGGAGCCCAGGATCAGGTTCAAGGAGCAGTGGCCAGTCTCAGATTTGTTGTAAGTTGATTCACTTTCAGTAATAAAAAGAATACTTTTCCCGTCCCAATGCATGAATTGTCTATGGTTTGATTAATTTATGCTTGATTTCTAACCCTTGAGTATAGAAGTAGCATGCATGCATAATTGTTGTTTGTCTTGAGTGAAGGTTATTTGTGGAAGGAACAACACAATAAAGTAATCGAAGAACAATGGAGGATCTACATCGAACGTCGGTAATAAGGTTAGTGGTCCTTTTCCATGCATTTACTGTGAAAGAGGGGTTTAAATCTTGGGTTGTAGGTAAAAAAGTAGTTTCTTTTCGGTCAAAATCTGCATGCAAGTCTGACCCTAGTTTGCTAGTCTGTAGGGTGTTTTTCTCAACAACATAATTGGTGACCATACTGGGGAGAATACTCTTTAGGGTTTCTGGATTTATTTGAGTTTTTTGGGTAGTTTAAAGATTAGGTTTTCTGTTTTTCTTTGCCTGTCTTTTTCTGTAAGGTCTGAGCTAGCAGGGAGCCTGGTTTTCCATACCAGTTTTCCCTGACTTTTTCTTGACGGTAGTTGTCGGGACACATAGAGGTACACGTGACCTGCATAAGGCCTGGACGTGTGTACCCGTGCCCTATCTTCTTACAGCCCACGTGTGAACGCTAGCTGTAGAGATAACATTAGCATGTAGGAATTCAGAGAACCTTAGAGGCAGTCCTCCTCTTCCCTGTCATAATTTCACATTCTCAGGGGGTTTTCTAGAATCCTGTCTGAGTCTTGCTGGTTCACGGTCCTATCTCAGATTGCATTTTTTCGCCTTATTATTCCTTACGTTAGTTGTCTTTTTCTGTTAAGAAAGAGCATCCTAGCCTTCAAGGGACCCTGGTTATCAATACCAGAGGCCGCTTCCTAGTCTGGACTGCCTGTTTTCATTTTTTCCTTAGAATTTAGATATACACGTAGCCTGTACAAGGTCAACCCGCGTGTACATGCTTTTTGTCTCTGTTCAGAACGCGTTTGCACGCATGCTGTTTTAGTGACAGTCGCCTGCTTTGAAAGGCTACTTTTTGTTCAGGGTGGGGCAGTCATTCCCTCCGTTGATGAGAAGTATTCCTCTCAGGTGTTTGAGTCTAGGTTTGAACAGTCAGTAGGTTAGGTCATCTTATCCTTAGCCTACTTTTTCTCAGTTAATAGTTGACAAAATATTTTTTTTTTTGGTTTTTAGACAAGCGTGAGAGTCTTTGTTTTTTGTTTTTTATTACCATTGTGTGATTCTTTACTTGGATTCTTTGCGATCTGCGCTTTAATCCAGAATTTGTTTTTCTTGGTTTTGTGCTTATCGGTATTTTCCCTTTGTTGCTTTACTAGCACTTAAATAATAAAAAAAAAAACTCTCTTTTCATTTTCTTCTTTGGTTGAAGAGTGTGTTTCTGCATCATTAGCTAGGGAGAAGTATTTTATTTTGTAAGTGTTTGCAGTGAATTTAGAGCATAAGTAGCTCGTAGTCGAGCAAAATTCCTTTAAGTTTGCTGTATAAAATCTTAGAAAAATTGAAAAGAAAAAGAAATCTTTCTTTGTGAAAAGTTGTTGAAATTTTGCATTTAGTAAAAGTCTTTTGTTTCCATCTTTTTCATTCGTTTTTTCTTTCGTCTTTACACATCATCAGTTTCACCCTCATACCCCTTGACGTAAGAAAAATCCATAAAAACAACGCTAATTTAAAATCTACTAGACATTTTGTTTGTAGGGTACACAAACTAGTTCAGGACTAGGGCCTTGGATTAGGTTGGAGAGGAAACTCTCCAAGGCCATTCAAAACCAAACATTAGAGTCTGCGATAGGGAGTGTCTAAGTCTAGTTTCGTGGAAGTTATTCGGGACACCCCTCTAACACAAGGGATAAACACGAGGACGCATGCATAAAGGTAGCGGAGATAACCCCTCCAAAGCCGGACCAATCGTAGTGGAGAACACATATCGAGGGCTTGTTTTGGGATTCAGTCGTTTTCATTTTCCAAGAGGCTTCGTGGGTCTCAAATCCATTCGAGGTCCTCAGTTATCTTCTGGACCATTTTCTCTCGATACCCTTGACAGGTTTCGGGCTTGATACCCTGCTCATTGTGGTCTACCTGACTTTCGACTGTACTTGCCTGGTGACTGTTCGCGTGCTGGCAACCTAGTTGCCAATCTTTTTAGGGACATACACGGGTGATTGCGGGGGTATACTGCGGTACCTAGGACAGACATCGGGCCACGCTTTGCAGAGTATACCCAGAGGGTTCTTCCGTATTCGAGTTGCACTTGCACTGGTAAGTTGCTCTAGTGTTGGTTGTTGTAACTGTTCTTCCAAATAGTTTAATGATTGCTTGTCTTATCTCTTAGGGGATTCTTTTTAGTGTGTGTTACTTTTGAACGTGTAGAATACCTTAGCGTGTCTTGGATCTTCTCACATAGTGGAGGATCCTGAGCTCTGCCGGTCACGAAGGCTTCTTGGCCTACCGCTGGTTACACTGGAGCCACCCCCGCCACCATTAAGGCGAAAGCTAGACCAACAAGGGTCTTTTGAAGCGACCGGGTTACAAACCTTTGTGCCCGAACAAATCCCAGAGGAATCAAACGCCAATATTGTCTCGGTTGAAACCCAAAACACTGATTTCTTGGCACCGTTTATTGTACCGATCCAATTTCACGAACGCCAGTCAGTGACTCACGCAGCTATGGAAACAAACACTGTTACTTCTTTTGGGAATTATTCCATTCCCACCATAGTTTCTACCACAGGAGAATCATCTCCTAACTTACCATCAGCGGTCTGAGCCACCATGGTCTTGGCCGCAACTACGTTGCACAGTGGACCGAACCCGTCTATGGCGGCGGCCACAACCCCTTTCACACCTAGTGCGACAGGCCCTTCGTTCTCATACGGTATGCCTAGTTCGGGTATAGGTCCTGCACTAACCTACTCCACTTTACAGACTTTGGGTCTGGGGGCAGGGAGATCTAACACTCCTTTGCAAGGTCAACTTGGGGGCACTCCTATCCCTTTTAACGCTTTTCCTTATGCAGGAGGTCATATTCCTCCTTCGTCCCCTTCACTTGGTGGACCGCATCAACAGTCCGTTGGGCAGCCTATACACACTAGTTTATTTGGAGCAGGGAGTCAAGGAACACCTGCGCACAGTATGCCGGTAGGTTCGACACCGTTTTCTTGGAATGGGATGTTTGGTAACAACACTTTCTCATCAACCGCTTTCCCGTCTGGGGGCAATCCCATTTTTGGACAATCTACTCCTGCGCAGGGTACTATTCCTGCGCAGGGGGCACATATAGCAGGACCTTGGAACTCATGACAAGGATCCATTCCCTCCTCTGGAATGCCATTCTGGGGTAATTCTTTCCACAGTCAATGGAACCCTGGACAAACTACTATGCCTCTCCCATTGGGATCGGCATGGGGTAATCCTTCCCAAAGTCCTTCGAACATGATGCATGCCCAACACCCTATGTACTTTATGGGAAATCAACTGATGATGTCTGCACAGATGCAAAATCCTTATGCTGGTCAGGGCCATTGTTTCTACCAGAATCCGGGCCAACAACCAAACATTTCCTGGCAACGTGGTGCCATTCAAACTCCAGGACCCTTTTTCCCAGGTTATCAGCAGCAACCCAAATTACCATTCCTGGTGACATTACACTTGCCAGATTTGACAAGGTTGTTAAATAATCCTTTTTGTCACGATCCACATTGGCCTCCTATGCCAACGAAGTTGCCTTCGGACATTCCAAAGTTCGAGGCCAAGCCTAATGAAGATCCAGGTGATCATGTGACTACCTTCCATCTTTGGTGTTCATCTAACTCATTGAAAGATGACTCCGTACAGTTGCGATTGTTTCAACGTACTCTTATCAGGAGTGACGCGAAATGGTACATTGAGCTCGATCGCTCACGATACTCTTCTTTTGGCAAACTGGCGATGGCCTTCCTTAACCATTTCTAGTTACCTGTGAGATACGACGCTGACACAAAGCTGCTCGCCAATTTCGAACAGACAACAACATACCATATCTTTGATCATATCTGAGAATGGAGACACCGGAAGAGTCTAATCAAAGTACCAGTCCCACCAGCATTCCTACTTGAGTGGTTCCTTAAGTATTTGGTCCCATAGTAATCCAAAGACGTCGCAACATCCAGAGTTTTCTCCGAAGAAGATGCCATCATGAGGGATCAACAGTTTGAGCTCATCTATTCTCAGTTTGGTTTATTATATAACATCTTTCCAGATGCGCCACGTTCGATACTGGATAAAACTAGACAGAGGACTGGACCACATGCCGATGGTATTGTTGGTTCCGCACAAACTAAGCCCACTGAGAAATTGACAAAATAGTTGCAACAGTTATCCATACAACACAAAGCGACCAGCCAAACTACTACTTTGGCTGCTCCCCCTACCCAAACATTGGAAGTACACATCGTGCAATCAACTAACCCAAAGGCCACCCAATAGCCTGAAGGGAATAAAAAACAATGAAAGAAGGGTAAGGGGGATAAAAAACCCACTGATAATACTAGCGGGGACAACACGGAAAAATGGAAGGCGAGGTATCCGTGCAACTTGTGCGCGGAAGATCACCTGACCCATCTTTGTCCTCGACTTGCAGAGGCCCAAAAGTTTGTCACACAACAACAACAGGCAGTGTTGACTAATCCATTTCAACATGGGAAAAATCTAACTCAAGCCTCTGCAAGCACGGAAGGGGGCAGTCAAGGACCCCCTCCGTCTTCGAACAACCCCACGAATGTATATATGGTGAAAGGTGATTCTTTTCTATAAACTAGAGCACATTCCTATAGTCAACCAAGCACTTCCGAGAAGGGAAAAGAAGCCGAACTCCCATCTCTTCTTCTCCAGATTGAGAAGACGTTGGGATAAACAATGACACGCATTCCAAAGGGTGCATTTAAAAAATCTTCTCACAACCCAAATGCAAGGGCCACCCAGAATTACTCTGTGGTGGAATATTTATCACAAACCCCTTGTGTGATGTCTGCTTTGGAGATCCTCCAAAGCTACCCTGCTCAGAGGAAATCCTTGTTCACTGCTTTGGGCTCTACTGAGACTTGTAATCTGGGTACCATCATGTTAGATACAACCGACTTAAAACCTCGTCTACCTTACCACGTTGCGTTTAAGATAGTAGTGGCTCATCCCACAAATTTTTTTACTCGGAATATCTTTCGCACAGTGGTCGACGAGGGAGCCTCAACATGCATTATGTCGTTAGCATGCTGGAAGGCCATCAACCAACCCGTTTTGTCTCCATCACCTACTCTCCTCACTGCTTTCGATGGTCGTTCATTCCGACCACATGGCATCATTCCTTCTTTCCTTGTGCAGTTAGGAGGGAAAACCGTGTGTGTCGAAGTAGAGGTAGTCGATGCTCCCCTCAACTATAATCTCTTGTTAGGACGGAGTTGGACTTATGCTATGCAAGCTGTGGTTGCTACAATTTTTTGAGTCTTGTTGTTTCCACACGAGGGTCGGATAGTGACCATTGATCAACTATCTTTCTCCAGACCTGACCCAACTTTGGGGGCATCTACGGTCCCGATGATTGATAATCCTCAACCAGGTGTCGTCAACGTAGGAGTTGGTTTGTGTCCATCCTTGATGGGTACCTTTGATTACCCACTTCCTCGGGGCGATATCGAATTTATATCCAATCACCATAAGGTTGAGATTTTTCAAGTTTCGTTGTTCCGAACGACTTACTTCGAGGATCCGTGGATTCTTCCTTCCCCATCGACCACAATGGATGAGACAGGGCACTCGGGTATGTCCATGCCCTTGTCCTCCGGTGAAGTAGCGTACTCTTTAGTCCAACAAGCTTCAGTTAACAATGATCCAACTCCTGCACAAGAGTTATATCCACTGCTAGAGCCTATTTGGGCTCAGGGTTCTCTCGCCAACATCGGTTTGTTAGACTTAGTATTGCCCTCTGATGAGGCAGTAATTGAAGCAATGACTAGTCTGGACAAACCTTGGGAAGATCTTCATCACAGGTCATATTTCGTCCCAAAGTTGAGCGGAATCAAAGCAAGAGAATTCACCGTGACTATGACTGGAGATAGGTCTTGTCATACTAATCCCTTAGCTACACACAAGATCTATGCTGAGGGTAATATGGAAACCATTGCTGAAACGATACCTATCAATATCTCCAGAACCCTTGGCGTCATAGACAATGTTTTTGTTGGAGCATACAACTCCCGCGAGGAGATGCCAGGCATCAACCCACAAAGAGCCTATCATGAGCTAACTTTGTTGTTTTTCAAGCTCACTTTGAGATCCGAAAGCAACATCCGGTGAGACTGCATTTATGCTTTTCAATCTCGTCCGGATTAACTGAGAAAAGTAACCATTGTGGAGTCTTCTTTAATCTCTTTTCAGACTCCTTAAAGATGAAAAGATTTCCGAGTGAACATGTTTCTTCACACTCGTTAAATTGGTCCAGAAGAACGTTCCTTAAACGGGTCTCCTTTTAATCCCTTTTCAGACCCTCTAAAAATGAAAAGATTGCCGAGGGATCTTGTGGCCTTTCACGCTCGTTAAACTAAAATTTGAAGTCACGTATGTCCGACGGTAGTTTACCCCTTTTTTGGTCCGGACGGTCAACTGTACGAATAAAGGTATACTCTATCGAATTCCCATTCTTTAGAAGAGTATTCTCAGGTATAATTTTATTCCTTTTTTGGGCCTAAGGGACTAAATTTATGAAAAAGAAACCCCCACAGAGTCCATAGTTAAGCTCTTTTCAGACTCCCTAAAATTGAAAAGATTGCCGAGTGACCTTATTCTTTCACACTCGTTAAATTGGTCCAGAAGAATATTCCTGACGGAGTCCATAGTTAAGCTTTTTTCAGACTCCTTAAAAGAGAAAAAATGGCCGAGTGATCTTGTCCTTGTCACAATCATTAAAATGGTTTTGAATTGACGTCTAATCGGTGCTAGTTTACCCCTTTTTCGAACCGACTAGACTATTGCCGAAAAAGGTACCCCAACGGAGTCTCCTTTTATGATTTTTCAGACTCTCTAAATATGAAAAACCACCAAGCTTACCTTCTCTGGGCTCGTTAAACTTACATCGAAGGACGTTACCATTGTGTGTTCTATCAACCACATTTGCATACCTTATCCACCAGCCTTGTGACAGTTTGCTTCTACGTCTTAACACCTTTGGCCGCCGAAGGATTTTCCCCGAGTATGATTTTACCAGATCATCAGTCTTGTCCTTGTGCCTTGAGCTTGTATGTTTGCAGTACTCGTTCCTCCATTGTAACGTAATATTCCTTTATT
Organism: Picea engelmannii; assembly: GCA_009831015.1. Taxonomy (NCBI): domain Eukaryota; kingdom Viridiplantae; phylum Streptophyta; class Pinopsida; order Pinales; family Pinaceae; genus Picea; species Picea engelmannii. The sequence continues at coordinate 460,475 of ML787330.1, forward strand.
CTTTTTCAAAAATTATCAAAAAGAACAAAAAAATCAAATATACCGCAAAAAGAGGATGGGAAAAGTATTTTCTTTATTGGAAGCATGATGAGTCGCCCTTGGATAAAGCACATCTGTCTGTTTGATCATCAGACTATGGGATGTAGTACGACCTTAGGAAGCTTTTCTCACTATATAGAGTTGTGTCCTCCACCGTTTGGTTATTCTTCCAAACATATGGAGAGTTTGCGTTGCCTTCTGCTTCGTAGACTTATGATTAACATATATGCTGCCTGAGTCTTATCACTTGTCGTGCTATTATCCAAGGGAAGTTTTTTACTAAGCCTGAGTCGACCCGTCTGCAATATGTCTTTTGTTCGCATACCCGACCATCCTGAACATCCAATCAAGTCCTTGTTCGAAATCACTGAAGCCTTCAGTCCGATCATCAAGATTATCATGTCCATAACTGACGAGCCGTCGAAGACCTGTGGGTAGTGCAGTCGTACACTCATATTATAATCCTACCCAAGTTTAAGAAGATTTTGAAGTTTTTGCTCGAGCTCTGAAGTCCAACCATCAGGCCGAATCAACTTCTGGAAGATGGATACTCTATATGTATATCTTTCTGATTTCGAGATGTAGCTCCGCTGTGTATTATTCATGGCTACACTTTATATAGTTATATGACATGGATCTACAATGTATTTGATTGGTAGCCATGCGTTCTATTTTATCCTGAGTATGGGTATGCTCGCCTTGGTGAGACATTTTTTATTTTGCAGATGACACCTCTTGGTTCCTGATCCTTGGGCTCAATCGTTCGGCACATAAGTAAAGATTGGTAAGGTATTTCGGCCATCAGATGCTCTTCTGACCTCACACATTAGGGGGCATCTATTATAACCCTAAATTGCACCACACATGCTTACCTGGCATCAAGCCAACTCATATCCCTTCTTTGCCAAAAACTACTGAACAACTCTTCTAAAAAATCCATTTTTAAAAGTACATGCTAGCTGGCCCACTACATCCCGCGTGTATCTACAGTGTCCATGCTAGCAGGCCCACTACAACCCTCGTGTACCTTCAGAATAAAAAAAAACAGAAAGTTGTCGACGGGACAAAAAGCTATGGGTCAGTTAACTGAAACTCCCGGCCATGCATGGCCGAGGGTTCGTCCAAAACCCTAGCTCCTTCTAGCCTATAAAAGAAGGGGTAGGGGTACCATTTGGAAGAGGAAAAAATATAGTGAAGAAACTCTGCCCATTTACGTAATCCATTGTCCCAACCCTTTAGCCTTTCCTCATGCCAAAGGAGATTTAATGCAAAGCAGTTGAAGGACAAAAGAAGAGGAGCCCAGGATCAGGTTCAAGGAGTGGTGGCCGGTCTCAACTTTGTTGTAAGTTGATTCACTTTCAGTAATAAAAAGAATACTTTTCCTGTCCCAATGCATGAATTGTCTATGGTTTGATTAATTTATGCTTGATTTCTAACCCTTGAGTATAGAAGTATCATGCATGCATAGTTGTTGTTTGTCTTGAGTGCAGGTTATTTGTGGAAGGAGAAACGCAAGCAAGTAATCGAAGAACAACGAAGGATCTACATTGAACGCCAGTAATAAGGTTAGTGGTCCTTTTCCATGCATTTACTATGAAATAGGGGTTTAAATCTTGGGTTGTAGGTAAAAAAGTAGTTTCTTTTCGGTCAAAATCTACATGCAAGTCTGACCCTAGTTTGCTAGTCCGTAGGGTGTTTTTCCCAACAACAGCCTTTTAGATTGACCAATGCATGGGATACTTTCCAGCGTGCCATGGATTATGATTTCAGGGATTTGATCGAGAAAATTATAAATATTTACCAGGATGATCTAACAACTATCTCCAAGAAAAGGGATTAGCATATAACACTTAAGAATGTTTTTCCAAAGGTGCAAAGAATACAACATTTATATCAACCCTAAAAAAACAATCTTTGGTGTGGATAAACGCAAGTTACCGGGTCATATTATTTCCAAAGATGAAATCTCAATAAACCCTGCCAAGATTGAATCCATTAATAAGATCCCTCTCCCTAAAGACAAGAAAGCCTTGTAGTCCTTCTTTGGCCAAATCAACTTCATAAGGAGGTTCATTCCGAACCTTTCCGAGATTGTTAATCCTCTTAATAGATTGTTAAAAAATGATTCTCGTTTCAAATGGGACAATGAAGGTAAGTCAACTTTCCAACATATCAAGGAAGCAATCACTGTTGCGCCAATCCTTGTTAATCCAAATTTTGCTAAATATTTCATCACATTCTCTTTCACTTCAAAGGACACCATCACAGGAGTTCTGTTGCAAAAACAATTACCAAGGGCATGAACAACAGATTGATTTCATGAGAAAAAACATTAGGGACTCAGAGCTGAATTACACCATTACTGAAAAATAAGTGTACACTCTTGTTAATTCCCTCAAGAATTTTAGAACTTATGTGGGGTACAACAAAATTAAATCTTTTGTCCTTTACCCCGCTGTAAAAGATGTTATATCACAACAATATTTTCTTGGATCAAGGGCAAAATGGGCCTCACAAATACAAGAATACGATTTGGAGACAGAACCATCCAAGATAATCAAAGGCCAAGGGTTGGCTAAGATGTTGACAAAGAGAAATCAAGAAGCCATCGAGATGGGAGAAAATGAGAAAATCAACGTTGTTGTAAGCAAAATTGAGAATGACGAGTGGTATTCGAATATCATTTATTACTTGAATAACCTCACTTGCTTTGAGAATTTGGTAGATCATAAGAGAAGATCCATAAAGATCAAATCTATGAAGTATTGCTTGATAGAAGATGGTCTCGAGTGGAGGAACCTTGATGGGGTGATCCTCAGATGTGTGAATAAGGAAGAAGCTAACAAGTTAGTGGCTGATCTTCATTCAGGGTATTGTGGAGGCCATTTTGTAGCTCACACTATTTCCCATAAGATATCATGGGAAGGATATTATTGGACCACTATTTTCTCCAACACACATCGGTACTTCATATCCTATCAACCGTGTGAATTCTTTGCCGAAAAATAATGCCTTCCTGACCTTCCCTTTAATCCAATCATCATAAAAGCACCCTTTCAACAATGGGGACTGGATTTCATTGGTGAGTTCAAGGAAAAATATAGTAATGGCTATCGATGGGGTTTGACTTCCACTGACTACTTCACCAGATGGGTGGAAGCTGTCCAAACAAAGAAAGCAACATAAGAGGTTGTGATGAAATTCCTTGAGGAAAAAATTATCACTAGATTCGACGTTATTGACAAGATAACCACAGATAATGCCAAAGATTTTAGATTGATGCCGCTCAATGAGTTTTGTTTTAAGTATGGAATCATCTTGTCACACTCCTCAAATTATTATCCTCAAGGAAACAGATTAGCGGAATCCAACAACAAAAAACATAATGAATATTGTAAAGAAAATTGTTGGGGAAAACAAGAAAAGTTGGGATAACAAGATCAAATATGCCATGTGGGAAATCCACACAACTGCTAAGATCTCTACTAGGAAAACCCCTTTTGATTTAGTTTACGGGTTAGAAGTGCACCTACCTATAAACCTTAATATTCCAAAATTACAAATAGCTCAACAATTTGCCACAGATAAAGAAGCATTGCAGGGGAAAATTTACCAACTTACATAATTAGATGAAACTTGAAGAATGGCCTTTGATCAAATGGAAAAGAACCAAGAAAAAGTAAAATGGACTTTTGATTGTAGGGAAAGGAAAAGAGATTTCAATAAGGGGGACCAGGTCTTAATGTGGGATAAGAGGAGAGAAAAACCTGGAATGCATCAAAAGTTTGACAGTCTTTGGTTAGGGCCCTACAAGATAGAAGAAATATCCAGGCCCAACTCTTTTTAATTGTCCACAACATAAGGGATGAGGATGCCATTACCGCTAAATGGATCCCTCATCAAACATTATTTCCAAGGTGTCACTTGACTGCTTTAGGGCCCGGGCCCCAGGTAAGTAGGTAGGTCATTTCAATTTCCTACATTTTCATATTGATTGCTCATGATAGCTTAGCTACATTTCATATTTAATTTTTCTCTACTTTCATATTGATTTTGTCATGTTTAGTTTAGAAAGTTTTGAAAAAAATGCTAAAATTTTCTATTCTAGACTACTTGTCATTTTTTATTTTATATATATGGATGAAGGGTGATAGAACCACCCTAGATTTTACATTTTTATGTTTCGGTGTAGGCATAGGTCCACTAGGAGATGTTTCAGTTCTCATGCACTCTACGACGGTTACATGTCCCCAAGTAGGAGATAAATGTTATCCCCAAATCCTAGGGATAATTAAGGATATGATGTCTCAAGGCCCTCAGGTTGTAGACATGGAGTACCAAGAGACAACTTGATCGACAATGTCCACTTGCACAGACATAGACCCACCTCACCACCACAGTTCCAGTTCATCACAATGATATCCACCACATCATATAGCTTCTAGAAGAAACTGGGCCTTGCTCCATGAGGTACAAGTCATGTATTATGGTGAGTGTCATTTAAATATTTGAGGCATTTGAGTTTGTTGCATTTATTACTGCTTTTGATTATGTAACGTTTTCTTGGAAATTATGTTATTTTCCCTATTTCACTTTGGTGGTTGACATTGCACCCTAGTAAGTGGGTCACCCTTGGGGATATGTTTTCTATTGGGAGGCCCTCTTGATGAGCCATCATGCCATTCCCAACCATACTTGTCTCTTTCCACACTTCATCCCCTCATCTCCTTACATTTTAGGATTTTCGGGTGTACTGACCCAAGAAGGGTTTGTCCCTCATTTAATGGGAAGAATGAGATGAAGGCCCAGAGGCTTGTAGCTGGAAAAAGATAAAATCCAATCATTAACCTTCTAGATTCTCGCACAGGGATCCCGAGGACAATGAAATGTCTCTCATAATAAACTGATGGGACCCATGAAAAATAACTAATACAAATGCCAAGCAAGGAGGAGCATGTGTGGGAACTTCTTTTAATGCTTTAGTAGAAGCCCCACACATGTTTTCAACTTGGGGAAGCATGATGTGACCAGGGTAGAGTCAGGGTGGGAACTATTTTTCATGCTTAGGTAGAAGCCCCACCTTGGATTCAACTTGGAAACATATTAAAAGAATAAAATGAAATAAATGGGCTTGGAAAAAGGTTGCATTGAAAATGAAGGTGCAACACACCCTCTAAAAAGGAACCCATAAATGAGACACTACAATCCATTGTATGTCATGAACCCCATGCCCAAGAGTTTTTCCCCTATCCATGTCACTTCATCCACATGACTTAGAGAAAGGTACACTTTGCAAACACTCCTAAACTTGAGGTACGACTCACCCAATAGGTCGCTTTGCCAACCCTCCAATACTTAAACTAAGCAAATCACACAAGGTCTTTGAGCACTTGTCTACTTTGATGAGGTGGTTTGGATGTACATGCTTAAATGAATCTCTTATTGCTTTGATTTACTCATCATGATGCATCTGAGTCTCTGACTTGAGATCCTTGTAGGGTGTATTCATTGTCTTTGCATGACCTAGTTGATGTATAATTTTGGAAGGACAAGCCTAGCTTGGGCTTCCTTAGGGCATGAAGCCCATAGGTTGTGTTAGTGTCAGAAGTCACTCCTGGATTGCAGCAGGAGAAGATCCCGACGCCCATCAGTTTATGTCATGATTTGTTTATAAAAAGGGGTGATCGAATGGAAGTTAACTCAAAACAATATTGTTCTAACTCCGAAACTAGGCCAGGCATGCATGAGCAAGTGAGGTCTTAGATAAACTTCAGACAGTGAGTTGTAGTAAGGGTGAATAGGGGGAAGACTTGTATAAGAGAAATGCAAAGGTCTGTCGTAAACATCAGGTTTCTAACAGACTATAGGAGAAAACATATAAACGCAAGATCTTCTTACATTCAAACGTCAAAAACCAGAGAATACAACAATGCAACAATAAATCCTTTATCGTAACATAATTGCAATAATTCATGTGAATCAGTCAATCATGAACTCCCTTGGTATGAGATGAAAACTATATGGGGTAAGAAAACTGTCTGTCATTAAACAAGAAATATTACATACAGATGCATAACCAGAGAACTAGAGTGTCTGTTAAAACTTTACAATCGGGAGCATCGCTCTACCATCGATCCCTAAAAAAATATCAAAACTAAGTATATATACTCCTAAACATTTTCCCAATAGAGGCCTCCTAGACTTTCGAGATGAGGCATCTCTTCAATCAAATCTGGCCTGCACTCCTCTGTCATACGCCACCTTAATTCTCCATGGATCATGCCATGGGGTAGCTGAGCCCTTAAATGTTGAATTAGCATGCACAGGCTTCCCTGGTGAGTCGAGGACTCGACATGGCTTCTGTGGAAAGAATCAGTACAGGGGACCATCTCGGGTAGACTTCCCGCCGGGACATCCATACCTTGCAATTAACGAGTGAGGTGAGGTTTCAACCACCCTCTCTCTTCTTCATTTACTCCGAGAAGGTATCAGGGTTGAGATCAAGTTGAACTGGAACCTAGAGAACATGATGATCCCTTCTGTAGCTATACCTGGTGCTTCGGCCCTTTGCGCAACTCTTTCTATTTCCTCCAAGCGACTACGGGCTGTGACCTTGTGCCTATCTTCAAAGGTGCTTTCGACATTTCGGTGTTTGTGGATAGGAAGGAGAAGATCCTTTCTCTTCGAAGTTGCGATGGGTGAAATTCCGAGAGGGCCTAATGGGTGCCACGCACCCCTCTCTGATCTGACGGTCCTGAACTAATTCGACAATACTATGGGCCTGGGTCCGGGACGTCTTCGGCGCTTCGCGTCTTGGGGATATGAAAGAGATGCTCCTTGCGCTTCGAAGTCACGAGGGGCAAAAGGGCAGAGAGCCTAATCAGGCACCACGTGTCCCTCCGGGATGAACGACTAAGATTTCTCTCGGTTCTTCGAGACCCGTCTTGCCAAATGATAAACCTTAGCGCCCCTCCTTCAAGCCTGCTCCTTTGTGACCAGGCGCCAAAACCATGGGCCATACTCTGGGTGCTTTCGACTCTTCGGGGTTTGGGGTTCTGAGATGTGAGATGACGAGGGACTTTTACCCCTCGAACTCCCGAATGCCGATATGCTGATGTGACTAGATCTCGCGCCATGCGTCACTGGATCAGACGACCTAGATTTTGTCTTGAAATATAGGTGCTTTCTTTGACGCTATACCTCGGGTAACTTGGTAGACCCGAGATCCCGGTGACCATAAATCAACTTTATAGATGGGTCTCGGCCGCTCGATAACAAAACTTCGCCCGCTCGCTTGACTTGTAACCTGAAAAGAGATTCTTCTGTGCTGCGCTTGGGCGCTTCTCGTGCAACCTGCAGACCTGGGTACTTTTGTGCCCAAGACAAAAATTGTTGCTAACAGGTTGGATGCGAGGGCCCACACTCCTGTCACCGGATAAATATGATATGACTTTGGAGGCCTATATGACACCTTGGCGGATCTCACCTAGCCCCTGCAAGCCAAACAACTTTCCTTTGGAGGCTAAAACGTCACCTTTAAGGGCTTGACGTCACCCTAGGGCCAGGGTTTGGTGCTGATTGGAGACACTTGGCACGTTTTGAGAGAGGAATCCCTTGGATCATGGAGGGGAGGCTTACCTTGAAGACATTTTTACTTTGGAGGCCTAGCGCACTCATCTTCAACTAAGTGACTTGACCTAAAAGTGCCAAAACGTTGCCCCAAGAGGGTGGCGTCATTTTTCTAGGGTTTATCTTATGTGCAGATTATGAATTAATAAATGTTATTTTGGAAATAGGGCAAGAGTAAGGGTTGTTGTTCCCTTATCTTGTCGTTTACCCTTTGAATTTGGAAAAACTTTGTTTTAGAGGATTTGTATAAATAAAGTTCATCTCTATTTAATTTTGACATAGCTCTCCTATTGTGAGAAGACATATTGGCTGAAATTTGCACCCTCTTGGGATTTTTTTGTATCTCTCTCTTGTGAAAATGCTTCTTGGTGAATGATTGAGATAAAGTGGTGCACCCCTCTTGAACGCTTATGTTCTTTCCCTGGGATGGTAATTTTCTTGGTGAACTAGGGTTTGGTCTCTCTCTCTCTCTTGGAATTGGTACGAAAAATATGCATTTGTTAGTTATTTCTTGCTTATTATTGGTCATTGTTGGTTGAAACCCTAGGAGGAGTATGTTGTATACACCCTCCATTAAGATTATTCTTATTTGCTAAAGTTTATAATTCATTTTTGGCAAGGGTTTCTAGGATAAGTACGAGTGTGTACACCCTCCTAGGTTTACCTTAGTTTGATTGGCATGCCCTAGGGAGTAAGAGAATTTACAACCCTATGGATTTTGTTGGTTTAACTCACACTTATAAGACTCCATTCATCGATATTTTAAAGGCACTAATATGAAGTTTGCATTGGAGAAATAAATTGTTTGCCTTTGTAAACGTGATTTAGTGGGATATTGATCTTGTTCATGTTGGAAATTTTTCTGCATCTTAAGAGCTTGTCAAGACCGCTAGGACGTCTTGATTGGCTTTATATTCTTGGAGCTATAACTCAAGAAAAGATACAGCCATTAGGGCTGCATAAAATCTCTCTTTTGCTTACTTACAACTCACATTTCAACCATAAAAATTTGCTAACAAATTTCCAACATAATCTACTAGTCCTAGCGCATCTTTTGGGTGGATTTTTGGAAGGTTTTGGTGGCTGATTTTTCTGCTGTAACAACTTGTTTTCTATAGCCATAAGGATGCAATTATATCTCTGCAATACTTTTCTATAACAACCTTACAATTATTCTAAAGTCTTGTGCTTTTATACTAGAGTTATACTAGTGTTTAACCAACTTATCCCTTACATCATTTGTTTGACTTTTAACATCTTTTTCAGTAGCTCTAATAATTACTTATTCATTGATATATATCTTTGTTGATTGCTGCAAATAGGGACAACAAACTTAACTTGCTTGTCCACCTAACATATAGTTCGTACAATTTTCTTTTCTTGTGTCTTGGGTAGGTACAAACACTTTCCGCAGGTACTCAAAGACTTGACAATATGAAAAACAACCTCTCTAGCACATCGTCTTTGTAGATTAACTGAAAGATAAATTCAAATATAACAATTTTCTAATGTTTAATCATAAATTCATTTAAAGTAATAAATAATGTAATGGAAACACATTAATTCTAAATCCCACACAATAATGGATTAATACAAGGTCTGGGTAAGTGGAAAGGGGTTAAAAGTAGGGAAAAGATGGTATAAAAATATGCCATTTCTGGAGCGTGTCAACATAATATGAGGATGTCATCAACAAATAGAAGATGTGTAAGGGAGAAGTTTGAGCTTACCAAAATCCCTTTGAGATTTCTCAAATCAACCACCTTGTGTATGAGCTTACTGAGACCTTCTACAACAACTAGGAAAAATAAAGGACAGAGGGGGAAGCCCTAACAAAGACCTCTTTCGAGCTTGTAGAAAGGAGAAGCTGATCCATTGATGAGGATGGCGAAGGAGGAGGTGCTAATGAAACTCATGATCCATGAGACAAAGGAGCTGTTGAATCCTACTTGTATAAGAAGGAGCCTTAGGTATAGCCAACTTACCCTGTCAAAAGCTTTGGAGAGGTCCTCTTTAAGAGTGACCACTTTTTGTTTTATAGTGTGGATGGAGTCTAGGCCTTCCTAGGAAAGTCCAATTGCTTCATGAATTTGATGGCCTCTTGGAAAACCAAATTTTTCCGGGGAGATGTTGTCTGACGGATAATCCAAAATCCTTCTAGCAATCAACTTTGTGCTTATTTTGTAGATGTCATTGCATAAGGATATTGGATAGAACTAGTCGAAATTTCGAGGATTATGAGATTTCGGGGTGAGATCAATGAAGGTGGTATTGAAGGCATGAAGCATATGTTTGGTCATTCTTGAGTATTCCACCATTGCTACTAAGTCCTGGCCCACAAAATCAAAGCATTTTAGGTAGAATTCAGCTGAAAGTCCATCAGGGCCATGACTTTTGTCCTTTTGAAAGATTTGGAGGATCGCTAGGAGTTCCTCTGAGGTGATTTCAACCATCAGTTGATCATTTCCCTCCTAATCAATGAATCTAGGAAAGAGATATGTTACTTTGAGTATAACAATTATGGTGGCCCGATTTTCTTCCTTGAAAAGTGTTTTGAAATGGTTGATCCCTTCTTCTACTATATATTGAAAGGAATAAGTTGTAGTGGCGTCTGATATGTCTATGGACCATATGGTGTTTATGGATTTTCTTCAATTTTAAAAGTTATGGAAGAATTTTGTATTTTCGTCCCCAGCTTGCAGCCAAAGGGCCCTGCTTTTTAGCCTCCATTCCTTTTCTCTGTCAAGGAGAATTTTCCTTCAAGCCATTTTGAGGGCTTTGAGGTCACCCATATGCTATGTTGTAGGAGGGGGGGCCAATTCAAAGTCGTTCCATTCCTGTATTGTTTTTTTCAATTGCAAGCAACGATTCTGCATTCTTCTTTTTCTTCTCTTTTCCCCAACTTTGGGATGCCTTTTTTACACTTTTTAGATTTTCCAAGAATTGTGGGGGGGGGGATTTAGGGAGGGAAGGATTGAAGGAAACCCAAGAGGTTTTGAGGCAGGATAGAAATGAGGTATCATCGGGGCATGTGGAGTTTAATTTGAAGGGGTCGGGGTTTGGGGCGCTAGGGGCGATTTCTAGGAGAATGGGGTTGTGGTATGACTCACCCCTGGAAGTGACCCATTATCACATTTTGAAGGGGGATTTCAACACGGATTCAAAGAATAGGTATTGATCCAACTGTTTTGTAATGCCGGCTTCACCATTTTGCATATTTCTCTAGGTGGGCACGAGTTTTGTAGGAGATGGATCAATGAAGCCTGTTGTTTACATAATCTATGTGAGAGAGCCTGCTAAGTTATCCAACTATGCCAACGGGCCCCACACCTCACTATCTCTGAGAGTAAAATTTAGGTCACCCTCTATTATTGTATGTCCTTGTTTGAGAGAAGGAGAGAGAAATGACTTAGTCCAAAATAGCTCCCTGTCACCCAAAAATGACCCATAGCAATTTGCTATATGTAGATCCAACTCGAGGTCTGATGAGTGGAAGACAGTCCCAAGGGTGGATCTCATATACCAAGAGTTGATAAGTATGCGAGTTTTCTCCTTCCATCCAGTAATAAGACCTCTTGAGCATCCAGAGGCGTCCATAGAGGCAAAACCCCATCTTGGAAAAAGAGGGGAGAGGTTTGTGAGATATTTTCCACCTTCCAACATGGTTTCTTACAGTAAAATTATAGAGGGTTGGTGAAGGTCCACCAACCTTTTTAAGGCCATTTTTTTTGAGGAGTTGGCCATGCCCCTACAATTGAGGGAGAGGATGATCATTGGGGGGGATGGGCTCAAGCGAAATTGCTCAAAGGACCCCAATTAGTGATTGTTGCTTCCCGGTGTGAAATTTGGAATTAGCTTGTTGTTGTGCGATAGAGAGATAATATATTCTACCACATTGTGGGGGTTTTAGAGCATGTTCAAGCAGCTGGCCAAGGCCCCCTTCTATGCCAAGAGACTAGGGAGGAGGGAATTTGTTTTTGGATCTCAGATTGTATTTTGAAGGCTTAAGGGAGGGGTGAAAGGGTAGGGAAGGAGGAGGGA
>ML787330.1:474862-492221 GCA_009831015.1 Picea engelmannii
AAGGAAGGAGTAAGGTGGGGAGGCACTGCCCTCTGTTTAATTATTATTATTATTATTTTTAATTAAATTAAATTAAATGGTTTTTATTATGTATTTTTTTATTTAATATATATATATATATATATATATATATTTTAAATTAAATGGTTTTTATATTGCTTTTATTTTATTTGGTAATTTTAACTATTTTTATTTTTAATTATGGTTTTATTTTATTTTTAAATTAAATGGTTTTTATATTACTTTGTTTTTTTCTTCAATAATTTTAGTTACTCTTTGCTTTAAAAAGTAGTTTTGTTTTATTTTTTTGGTTTTAATTTAAAAAAAAAATGTTTTTCTTTAGTTTTGGTCTTTTTAAAATTTAAAATTTAAAATTTTTAATATATATATATATATATATATATATATTTTTTTTTTTATTTTTATTTTTATTTTTTATTTTTTTTAAAGTTAGAAATATTTAGATTTATTTTATTATGTACTGGATAAAATGTTGTAGTAAAAATCGGGGATCTGTCATTATGGAAACTAGATCTCTTGTCTAGTGATAATAAGACGAGCTATCAATCTAAAAACTATCTGTCTTTTGAGTTTCATAGCTGCTAATAACTAAGACCCAACAAAAAACCATTTAATCCACGCTTGTAACAATAACATGCTCTACAATCCTACTAGTGTCCATAAAACTAGAAAGACAAAACATAAATGCCAATTTCAAACCCGTCATCCACAGGTTGGAGTCTGGACGTCATCTTCCTTATCTTCCTTTGCTGATGGAGTTAGAGAGTCTGAATCCAACTTAAAGGGGTTGTCTTTGGTTCCTGCCGAGCTGGTTGAACCACCTTCTTACTTCTGCTCCATCTCGTGCATGCCTGAAGGGGACGCTTCGAATCTGATCCCAAAATCTGTTTGACATAATAAATCACACTTTCCTTCAAAAATACATATGGAATGAAGGATGCCCCTCCTCTCCTCCACAATTTTTTCCAAAGCTTGACCCAACATTGCTTTAACAATCCAATACGTTTCAACAATCTTAAAGTACTTTGTATCCCACGTCCCAGAGTAAAACAGGTCTGTAACCTAATCCCATGTCTCTTCCAAAATATGATTGTTCGGGGTTGCCAGTCTTTGCTCCCGCATAACTTCCTCTACCTCCTCAACTTTGTGCTTAGAAGTATCTGAGCAATTCTCTTGGAATCTATGGCGAGCTTCCCATGATCCATGAGCTACTCAAGTGGGAGCCACTGGATCATGAGAGGAAGAATCCTTCTTCGAACTCCTCAACCCCTATCTACTCCCCCTGCCCTTATTTCCACAACCCCTAGCCATCCCGTCCACCATTACCCAAACCACACCATTGCCAACCTTATTGTCCGAGCTTCCAGAGCAACAAAACCACAGTAACCACCACCTTGGAGAAAAATCAATGAGATGCAGCCCCCGAGGGCTAGCAAATCCAAAACTCGCAAAGAAGAAAGCAATTACAAGGCCTAGAACCCATCCCTTGCTATTCCACCATCACCTAACCTAAGAGGCAAACTCAACATTGTATCTCTATCTCCTAGGAAAAATTCCCCGAAAATAGAGCACTATTATGCTAAGCAGATACATCATCTCCAAAACATTCGATCTCCTCCTCCTCCATGCATAATCCTCCTAGCTTATCACTGTACCAACACCATTAAACTTCCCACTTATCATCCTCATTAGTTGCGTCCTTCCTCTGGCTTGAGCCAGACTTGGGTTAATTTCCTTTATCAATACCAGTATTGGAACCTATAGGGTCGTACTCCCCATAGTCAGGTCCTTTCCTCGCCTCCAACATCCAAAGATCTGAATTATACCATTCCCTTTTTTTTAGTTGTACGAATGACAAGTTGGCTGTATGGTGCACCACATGGGTACCCCCAGATCCAATTGATGTCACCCTATTCAGGGGTACCTTAAATTTGAAGGACATGGGGGTGGAATTTGATCCACTTATGTGTGCACATGTCATAAGACCATTTAATATAATCTATTTGAGTGCAACCGCATGTTTGACCACTACCTCTGGGTGTCCCCATGGCTCTAGGAAATCCCTCACATGAATTGAACTTTGCCCACTGGTGAAAAACTCCTCGCTCTTCACCAATGGATCCAATCCCTTTGGGATTAATTTATTAATTTTTATTTTTAATTTGTTTTTAATTTTTTAAATGACTTGGTTTACAACAATAGTGATTTATTAGACAATAGTTTTAAAAATGTTGTAATTTTAAGCCCAAAACCAGTAACGTCACTTTTTGATTTAGGGGTTGATTTTATGGTTTCATTGTAGCAATATTGTTTTTTAGGCCATGGTTTAAAAAAATGTTGCAACTTTAACCATGAAAAATAAAAGGGGTGTTATTGGTTGCATCACTTTTTGATTTGGTAGTTGATTTTAAGATTTTGGTTGCAATGGTATCAATTGTTAAGGCTATGGCTTAAAAAATATTGTAATTTTGAGCCCAAGAAAAATGTTCTTTTGATAGAACCACTTTTCGATTTGGGGGTTGATTTTAGGCTTTTGGTTGCAATGAATGGTGGTTAAGGCCTTGGTTTCAAACAAGTTGTAATTTTAACCCCCCCTAGTATGACTTTTCGATTTTGGGGGTGATTTTAAGGTTATTGTTAGCAACATTACATGTTTTTAAGATCATGGTTGCAATAGGTCCCTCCCCCTCCCAAGTACCACTTTTCGATTTTGGGGGTGATTTTAAGGTTTTTATTAGCCACATTATAGGTTTTTAAGGTCATGGTTGCAAAATGTTATCCCCCCCTGATACCACTTTTCAATTTCAGGGGTGATTTTAAGGTTTTTGTTAGATACATTACAAATTTTTGAGGTCATGGTTGTAAAAGGTTATCCATTTCCCCCCAAAAGGGTGCTATTAGTAGCACCATTTTTCAATTTTGGGTTGATCTTGGTGCAAAAGTGTGGATTTTTAGGGCTAGAGTTCTCATTTTCAGGTCATAGTTCTAGTCAAATTAGTGATGATGTTAATATACTTAATTGCAAAAGAAATCCATTGAATTGATAGGTATCTCAATAGTCTTGAAAAACACTTGCTTGACATGCCATACATCACTTTCTAGTTGCATAATAACATTGTTCTCCCCCAATGGGGCATATTTTGAACCATTTGTGAAAACAAGTGTGGTGACAACATTTTTTAGGTTATCAAAGAAAGTCATATGCAACATGATCATAATCGTCAAACTAATCCTTCTCAAGTGAACTTCTTGACATTGACTCGTGGCATTTGTCTCCCATAAAAAATCATGCATATCAAATTATGTATCATTGTATTGATCCCCTACATATAATAAATTATTGGTACTAGAATCCATCCCTGATTCATTGCTGATTTCCATTCTAGAATCCATCCCTGATTAATTATGTATTATTGCTAGAATCCATCCCTGATTCATTGTATGATTCATTGCTGATTTCCATTCTTTTAGTAGCCTTTTCTTGCACTGACATCATGGAATGGTGCTTTGGAAGAGTATAAATAGATCCCTTATCACTAAACCCCTGCAATTTGAAAAAATAAACATTGGATAAGTGCATTCAAAAAAATAATACAAAAATTCAATGTTGCAATGTAGTTAATCATTATGATAATAGCATACTGTTAATACACCAAGGGTTTGTTTTCAACCCTTTTAATGGAGATAGGAGTATTGCATCTTAGAAAAATATTTTTAGTGGACACCCTTCACTAAAATGTATGTTAAAGAAAAACCTATGCTAAAATAAAACCTCAATTTTTTTTGGCAGAAGTTCTCTTCTAACACTCTTAGCCATAACTCTTAGCCATAGGAAACATGATGCTCCATACCGAAACTAGAGAACCAATGTCCCTAAGACAATATATATGCATTGTGACTTGAAAAGGAATTTAACAAAGAAGCCAAACTAATGATCGCTAATATCAAATCTATGTGAGTAGGGATAAAAAATATCATTGAAGGGAAACTTGGAGGGAAAGTGATTTCTCAATTAATACATTAAGAGGATTAGATCATTTTTTTTTGAAAATGACTTCAAATAAAAAACCAAGATATCCAGGGTATGTAGACCCTTCTTGATTTCCTTTATGAAATGTTTCCACCTTTCTTTTTCTCACATTTCTTGAAACATTTTGTCTCAATCAATCAAATCGTAAAATTAAGAAAAATTAATTATGGATAAATAGAATAAAATGAAACATACTTCGATTGTTTCCAAATGCTATAGTGAATGCCATTCTCCCAGTGTTTCCTCTTCCTTAGAAATATCCTCATACTTTATATTTTGACTTTCAATATGGCAGGAAGAAACATTTAAAGGGTTTTGGGGATTTTAATGCTCATGTTAGAGCTACATGACATAATGAACCTCTGCCATTTTTTATTCATATTCCTGTTAATGTTAGGTTTTAATTAAAAATCATTTACGTATTTATCGATATGTCATAAACAAGTTATGCACATGGATGCATTTCGACAACTATGACACATAAACTCACCTTAGTTTATATTTTTAAAATGTGTTTTTATTAAAAATGCACAATGATGCATCTTTAACAAAATACACAACCAATGATATTATTAGACAAGTGCAGAAATATGACTTTGACGAAGTCTACCAACACATTATCATCGAAATATGACTTTGACGAGGTCTACCAACACATTATCATCGAAATATACAGTGATATGATCATTTTTGGGTCTTATGATGTAAGAAAATTGAGGAATGAAATTTGAAATGAATGAGTAATATAAAATCTGAATCATCTCACATGTAATGTCAGGAACAAAGAAACAACAAGTATTAGGGTCTTATCCTAACTTTCTTATTTTAGGTTACCTAGGAGTTAGTCAATTGATGTATGTGATCATTCTCTTCTAATAAGGCCCATTATATAGTAGTGGATAGTTATTTAATGTAAAAGGACCCACTTTATAAGGTACATTAGTTAGTTGATACTCATTAATGATGGGACCACAAGTAGTTCGGGTTTTCCTATTAAGAATCTATTTAAAGAGACAAGAGGTTATGGAATGTTTTGTTGTGTATTGTTGTATTTGGAGCTTTTCTTAGTGAAAAGTAACCCCACCTTGAGATGCAAGTGAATACTGCCTTTTTTCTTCTAATTATCATAGTAAAAGGGTATATTTTGCATATTTCATCTTATTGTCTCTTGTATCTAGTTTTCTATAATTATTTTCTGTGTTTCAAGTCGAAGGGTTAAAGAACATTGCAAGTGGTAGAAGAGCTCTTTCCTAAACCAACATGCCTCCATATTTTAGCAACTTTTTTTTAGGCTAGAGACATATTTTGGCATATTTAAATAACACACAGATATATTATTTGATGGGTAAGACTATGGTCGAGGAAGAATACAAGGAAAAAATACAAGTTGTGTCACCTAGTTAGACACCCTTGTAACCTCTGTTGGTACCCCTTCGAGTAGTACCACATTAGACGACACTTGTATGTGGAATTCTCTTCCACATACCCCCGAGTATATCAAAATATCTTTAGGTGCACTTGAAACTATCCTTACATAAAATTGTAGGCATCTAGTTGCTATATTACACATAGAATAACACTTGGGGAGATTAGTTTTGTGTGCAAGGGTATCAGGTAGTATGGCTAATGGTACAGTCTATCTTCCTTAGTTGGTTCCATGAAAGATTTGGCTAGTTACTATTGTTGGAAACCCTTTAGTATATCAGAGAGATATAGAATTTGAAACTCCTCTATCATTAGCACCCTGTAAACCCTAGCCTTTGCAATCAATTAACATAATTCCTACATCTTTGTATCCAGAAGAATTTGGAAATTTTGTTAGCACAATAATATTCAACAAGGAGTAATACTCCCACCAACATTACAAACAAACTCTAGGTTTTGTTGACACCATTGTGGGAGACCTATCTCAAAAAATTCCTTGCATCATATTGATTTCTTGGGTTTACCTCTCAAGTAACCCTTTTTATGTGGAACCAATAGTACGACGATTCATGGTATATCTTAAAAGACTCATTTCAAGCCATTGATTGCAGTGAGATAAGTGGGGAATAACACTTTGACAAAATCTTAGGTGGTCCCTTGGTCTAGACTCACAACATCAAAGAACCAAAACTAGGACCCACCCGCTAACAAACAACCACTTGAAGTTAGGGTTTCTAGAATTGAGTCTTCACTCAAAGATCTGTCCACCACAATGAACAAACAAGGCAAGATGTTGGAGGTGTTAGGCGTCTGCTTGGTTATTCATATATTTGATCCTGATATCGATCCAACCAAGGAGTAATCCCAAACAAACAAAGTGCATGCCACTCACATGATATCTCTAGATAACCCCACCGATACTTTCAAGATCATAATTCATGGAATCACATTCCAAAGGTTGACATGAACAAATTTAATGGATTTGATCCCTCGGGGTGGGTTACCCAAAGGGAACACTATTTCTCTCTCCATGGCATTACTGATGACCTATAGAAACCAAAAGTGGGGTTCTTATATTTGGATTTAGAATTTTGGCGGGTGGAAATCATATAAGAAAGTTGGAGGCTACATTGCTTGGACCTAGTTTATGTAGGTCATTTATGCTCATTTTGAATGTGACACACACTATTTGGAATGAATGGCATGCCAAATAAGCATAGTTATTGACTATATTATCATCTTTGAGCAATGGGAAGTTCTCATAGAGGGCCTATCTGATTCATTTTTTAAAGAATTTTTTATCAATGGTCTCAAGGAGGAAATTAAAGCACACGTCATGATGCAACACACCAAAAAATGGTTGGAAGATAGTGAAAGAGATAATGAATTTGATATGGTGATCAATGCCCAAACCAAGATATATTTATTCACTACTTGCACTAGTCCCCATGTGGTGACTACTCCCAACCTCTCCAACTCACAACTAGTGAGAATCCACAAGTTATCCTAGGAAGAGATGGTTGAATGCCAATGCCTCCTCATTTGTTATAATTGTGATGAGTGATATTTCAAAGGGCTAAAATATGAATAAAATAAATGATTTCAAATTGGTGTATCCACATAAGCACTAAGAATAAATATCCATTAAAGACACTCCTGAACCAAATTTGAACAATGCCACAACCCCCCCGTCACAGATGAGGAAAATACTTTGCAATCTCCTTGCAAGCAACCCCAAATTTATCTCTAGGCCTTATCTAGTTTCTTGGCACCCCAAACATTGAAGTTGATTGGTTATATCAAGCACCACAAAGTAATGGTATTCGTTGACAACACCACCAACAACAACACCCACAATTTCATTTATAGGAGAGTAGTCGAGGAAACTTGTTGTTACACCCATATTATACCTAATTTTCAAATTATGGTTGCCAATGGTGGCATGATGAAATTTGGTGGATGATGTGAAAACGTGGAACTCCAAATCGTTGAGTATCATCTCAAAACTCACATGTTTGCTATTGAAATGGGTGGTTGCGTTGTAGTTCTTAGGGGCATAATGGCTACACACTTTAGGAACTGTGACCATGGATTTCAAATATTTATACATGAGTTTTGCTAAGGAAGGAAAGAAACATGCCCTTAAAGGGATTACATTTAGTTCCCCTAAAATTATCACCTTTCATCACATGCAGAAGTTATTGAAGAAATTACACATAGGGATTATTGCACAATTCAATTCCATAAAAGTATTGGACACCCCCCATAGGAGATTCACCTTAATTTGTAGTTGGTCTCTATAAAAATCAATAAGTATGTGAAATGTAGCAAGGTTTATCACATTCATGAGGGGAGCATGACCATGGTATTACATTGATTCCTAGTAGTCTACCACCCAATGTGTGTTCTTATAGGCACTCATGTTCATAAAAGAATGAAATCTAAAATATCAATTAGGAACTATTGGAGGCTGAATTCATAAATCTCAGTACCAATCCCTACTTATCACTGGTGCTCATGGTTTTAAAGAAGGAAGATAATTGGAAAACATGTCTTGATTTTAGGGCTCTCAATAAGTTAATCATCAAGACAAATTCCCCTTCCTAGCTATTGATGATCTCTTGGATGAAATTCAGGGAACCAAGCTTTTCACCAAAGTTGGGTTGTGTTTCGTATACCACCAAATAAGGATGAAAGAGTAAGACAACCTTCTCCATGCATGAGGGTCATTATGAATTTTTAGTCATGCCCTTTGGTCTTTGCAATGCTACATCCACCTTCTAGAGGCTCATGATAACTTTTTTTTGACCCTTTCTATGTAGTTTTGTGTTGGTATTATTTGATGATATCTTCATCTATAGAAAAATTTGGGATTCCCACATATAACATGTCTATGGAGCCTTGCAACTCTTGTGGGACCACCAATTATTCCCGAAATGCTCCAATTTTTTTTTTGGGGATTTAGAGGTTAAATACTTGGGTCACATTGTCAGTTGGGATGAAGTAAAAGTAGATCATAAGAAAGTTGTGGCTATGCAAGAGTGTCCCCAACCAAAGACGTTGAAGATATTGTGTGGGTTCTTAGGACTTATTGGCTACGATAGGAAGTTTGTAAAAATTTATAGAAAAAATGTTTCTCCTTTAACATCATTACTAAAAAATAATGCTTTTGTATAGAGCAAGGTAGCTGAGAAAACCTTCTCAACTTTAAAGGATTCTATGTGAACTACTCCAGTATTAGCAGTGCCAAATTTTATTAAGACTTTTTCCCTAGAATGTGATGCCTCAGGTAGATGTCTTGGAGTATTTTTGATGTATGAAGGGCACCTCTTGGAATTCACTAGTACGTTGTTGTGTGACAACAATTTGGGTAAATCCACATATGAGAAAGAGATGATAGATATCCTTCATGCAATGGAGACCTAACATCCATATCTTATAGGGAGGCATTTCTAGATCAAGACTGATCATCATAATCTAAAGTATTTTCTAGATGAAAGGTTATCATCACCAAAGCAACATAAGTGGGTCACCAAGATGTTGGGGTATGCTTTTGAGATTATCTATAAGAAGGGTAAAGAAAATGTGGTGGCTAATGTGACAAAAAAAGTTTGTTCGCTAAGAAAACATCTAGTGTAGAAGGGACAAATAATAGAAATCCATGTAAGATAGTCTTTAATAAAATTATGAATAATGAAATAAGATGATTACAATGAACCTCATGGTGGTATACATATAGGCATTGATTAGTCGTGAGGTGAAAAGGTATGTCTCTTGCCCTTTCATTAATTAACCATTAATTATTATTGTTATTATATATCTATATCTATATCTATATATAGTATGTTACATTGCCTTCCCCTTAATTATACTTTGTCCTCAAAGGATAATTACTAAAAGACTTCCCTTTAACTCTTGTTCTGGATCACAATGTCTTCTCAAGATCCTATGTGCTTGTAGCTACGATACTCGGTGAAACAAGATGATAAGATTTATGAATTTCCAAGCAAAATTGTTGCATCAATTGTGAATCGATCCACCCCAAGTTGATCTTTATTGGGACTTTTTGTTGATCGACTATTTTGATGGAACTTCTGATTTTCGGCTTCCACACAAGTTGTCGATTTTGTCTCTCTTCTTTCATAAATTTGTAGTTCGTCTGTCTATAAGAAGAATGCTTTATATATATATTTTGATCTTGTTGTTTCCCATAACGACTCTCATGATTTGGATGACGATAAGGCATCCTAATCTCTTGTGAATTTTCCTTGGAACCATCTTCTTTTGATGTTTGTATTGATTTGTCAATATAAGAAATCTTTTGAATTTGAACACCGATTGACTCTATATTGGTTCCTTTTTTTGATGTCGGAATTCAAATGTCTGATAGTTTCTCTATTGGACTAGTCATAGTTTCTTTGTCGACTAATGATGTTTTGTGATCTAGCTCTTCTTGTAAAGACTTCTTATCATGCAAGCTTTTTAATTTGTGTTAGTAAACCTTGATTATGTCATCTTAAACATAAAACTTCTTTCTTATTTTCTGACTTGTCGTCTTTATTTTTTGATTCTAGATTCTCCTTTCTTTTGTCCCTTAAGCTTTTAATTTGTTCAAGTAACTTCTGATTAAAGTTCCTTAGACAGACACTTTCTTCCTCTTTTTCGGTTAATTTTTCTTTGAGACCTTGATTTTCTTGTTCTGAATTTTTATTCCCTTGCTTCTTGTCTTTTGACTTCCTGATTTTTACTACTAAATTTTGATTATGTTTTTTTAATCGTGATATTTGTTCATTTTGTTCTAGTAAGTCTTTGTCCATTTTTTGTTTTTTTGTTTTTAGTTCTTCAATTTGTGCTATGAATTCCCGATTATGATCCTTGAAGTAAAAATTATCTTTCTTTGTTAAGCCATTAAAATATTTTTTCTTCTCAATTTCAAATTGTAATTTTCTATTTCTCTCTTTATAATGTCCTAGTTCACCTTTTAATATTAGTGATTCAATTTATGAGTTATCTTGATATTCTTTCATAATAAATGATTTCCCACAAATCGAACATAAGCCATTGTGATTTTTAAAAATTGTCATATACTGAAATTCCATAAACTATTATGATTTTTAAAAATTATCATATACTAAAATTCTATTTCACAAAAAAAAAATTTAATCCAAAATTTAAATTTATATATTGAATTGATTGTTCACCACTTCTTATTATTTGATTATTCAATATATCTTTCCTTCATATATAAATTGAAATAGTCTTAATTTTTTTTTTCCTTACACTATACTTTATTTCTTCACTTTCTTGATATATATGTCAAAATTAAATTAAAAAAATTGAAATATATATAACCTCTTTTTAAAAATTTAAATATTTGACCTTTTTCTATTATTATAATATATTTTTAACTTTTCCTTATTTCCACCTATACGTATTTTTCTATTATTATAATATATTTTTAACTTTTCCTTATTTCCAGCTATCCGTATTTCTTTCAATAGAAGCCTTTTCTTTTATTGTCTTACTTGTAAGACTACTTGTCTACATACTTTTATTCTTCCAACTAATTCATTTATTTCCCCAACGTTACTATGCTCCTAATTAATTGATGACAATGATTACACTGCACCCTAACCTTCCGGTTTAACGGTTACATAACTCGATATTTTTATTTTTTAAAACTAAATGTGGGCAACAAAACATGAATGAATCCGACTTCTCACCACTAGTCTCTCTACACGAATCCCACAATGAGTTTTTTAACATCTTGCATGTCTTAACTCAGTCGCCTTGTTTGGTGGCTCCCTCTACTTTCAATAGGAGAACGAGAGAAAAATGACACTTGCACCCAACATATATTCAAGAGTATTAATTCTTTGTACCCTAGACCGATTCGATTTTGGACTGCTTAATGTATGGGAGATGTTTCAAGTCTTATATAGCGTTGAATAGTCACTTGATATAGTTTACTATTTCTTGTACCCAACCAGTGTGGTGAGTTGTTTAAATTGTCCTTTTGTTTTCTTTTCCTTATCTTTACCTCCAGGCTAGCTCAAGGAATCTTGTCAAGAATGGTTCAACTCATCTAAAGGCTTCCAAAAGATTTTAACCATCGTAAAGGGTATACATCATAAAGGGTATACATGCTAGCAAGATACATTGAGATATAAAGGGAACATTTTTTTGGTAAATAATTCTACCTCAAAATAAAGGGTCTTAGAGGAATTGCATTCATCACTTATAGTGGGTCACTCTGGTTTTCATAAAACCTATGAAAGAACTAAGCGCTTGTTCTTTTGGAAAGGTATGAAAACAAATATCCAAGATTTTGTAGCAAAATCAACCTATGACACTTGTCAAAGAAACAAGGGTGAGATAGTGAAGATGCTAGGGGCATTGCAACCAGTACTGATTCCAACACATATATGGACTGACCTCTCTATGAATTTTATAGTAGGACTCCCAAGAGTAGGTAGCAAATTAGTGATCATGGTGGTTGTATTTCCAAATATGCTCATTTTTGTGCCTTATCACATCCATTTACCCCCTCCTCAGTTGCCCAAGTATTCATGGATCATATTTTTAAGTTACATTGGATGTGCACTTTCATTTTCTTAGATAGAGACCCTACCTTCACTAATTTTTTTTGGTGGGACTTATTTAAACTTTAGGGTACCCAGTTGAACATGAACACTTCGTATCTTCCCCAAACAAACGGTTAAATCGAAGTGGTTAACAAGTGCTCATAAACCTATTTGCAATGCTTTGCCTCTAAAAAACCACACAAATGGGCACAATGAATTCCCATTGCAAAAGGGTGGTACAATACCTCTTATCATGGATATACCAAAATGACCCCATATGAAGTTGTCTATGGCTAAAATCCCTAGTCAATGACTTTCTATTTACCAGAAACCTCTAAGGTTCAGGTAGTGGATAACACACTTTATACTAGAGAAGCCATTCTCTACACACTTAAGGAAAATTTGGTTATAGATCAAAATAGAATGAAGCAACAAACATACCAACATCACCATGAACATTCCTTTTTAGTAGAGGATCACGTGTTTCTTCACCTTCAACCTTAGAAACAAACATCACTCAAAGAAAAAACACCTCAGAAATTAGCTTTAAAGTTCTATGGACCCTATGAGATCATCAATGCATTGGGCAAGTGGCCTACACATTGGATTTTCCACATCACTCCAAGATTCATCCAATATTTCATGTGTCTTATTTGAAGAAGGTCATGGGATCAATGTGAAAGGTGCAAACTAGCTGACTAGAACTTGATGAAGAAGGCTCCATTTG
Organism: Picea engelmannii; assembly: GCA_009831015.1. Taxonomy (NCBI): domain Eukaryota; kingdom Viridiplantae; phylum Streptophyta; class Pinopsida; order Pinales; family Pinaceae; genus Picea; species Picea engelmannii. The sequence continues at coordinate 487,650 of ML787330.1, forward strand.
GCTCCAACTAGAAGCAATATTCGATACCAGAGAGCATTAATTGTGCCAACACACAGTTTGTGAAGTATTGATCTAGTGGAAAGATATGTAGATCAAAGATGCCACATGGGAACCAACCATGATTTTGCAATAATTTCCTCATATTTAGCCTCAAGGACAACATTTCTTTTGAAGGGGGAGGGCATGTTAGGATCCTACCCTAACCTTCCTACTTTAAGCTACCTAGGAGTTAGTCAATTGATGTGTGTGTCCATCCTCTTTGAATAAGGATATCCATACATGGTTTCAAATGGGGACATCTTAGTAGATGTTTGATAGGTGGTATTATACCACCATTTTGCTAGAGGTAGTCACATCACCCATTGAGATTGCATGTATGAAGAATAACAACATAGGTAACCCTCTAAACATTTGTTAATTATTTCTGTTTGACCATTTGTTTGTGGATGATATGTTGAGCTCATAGCTAGTGTTGTTCCACTCATGTTCTATAATTCTTTCCAAAAATTTCGTGTGAATTTTTCATCTCTATCACTTACTATTACCTTAGAAAATCCATGATGCCTATAAATTTTCTTCATGAACACTTTTGCCACTTGAGTTTCCAGATATGTACTTTGAATTCCAAAAGAATGTGCATATTTATGAGTCTATCCACGACCACAAAAATTGCATCCTTACCTTCTGATTTTGGTAAACCTGTAATGAAATCCATATATATCTCTTCCATCTTTGATTTGTTATGTGTAAAGGTTGAAGTAACCCTGGATTTTTTTATGGTTTTTCCGTTATTTCTTTGGAAAACATGACATTCTCTTACATAATTTTCAATGTATTTCTTCATTCCTTCCCCCCAAAAATAATTTTTGATCCTTTGATATGTTTTCAAGAACCCTAAATGTCCTCCCATTGGAGAGTCATGAGACTCCTTTAATATTTGTTGCTTCAACTTGGATTGAGGGCATACAAATATTCTATCCTTTTACCAAGGAATATCTCTCTTCCACTCCCAATGTTCCATAGAGTTCATCCCTTCCTTTATACATTCTATTTCTATCTCATACTATTGTCATTTTTCAATTCATATTGAGCTTCTTCCAACCACACAAGAATGGAAGATGTAATGGAATACAAACTTGAGTTTTCTTCCATTCTAGAAAGGGCATCTCAGACCACATTGACCTTCCCCTTTTTGTAGATTATTTCAAAATCAAACCCTTGCATTTTTTCTACCCATTTTGTCGCTCTTTTGATGACAATATTTGTTCCAAAAATTACTTTAGGCTATCATGGTCCGTCTTGAATTTAAAATACCTTGGAATGAGATATTATCACCTATTTTTTTGTTACATGTAAAATTGCTGCCATTCCTTTTTTATATGTAGATTTCACCAAGTCTTTTCCCTTTAATTTTTTACTATCAAAAGCAAATGGTCTCCCTTCTTGCATCAATACTTTTCCAATTCCTTATCCAGATGCATCACATTCAAATATAATTTTTTTACCAAAATCAGGTGTTGTCAATACTGGTGTAGAAGACATGACATCTTTTAAGAGTGAGAATGCCAAGGTAGCCTATTCATTCCATACAAATGATTTTTTCTTCAAGAGAGATGTGAATGGGCCTACAATGCGTGCATAATTCTTAACAAATTTCCAATAATATCCTGTAAGACCCAAAAATCCTCTAAGACAAAAAAATCCTCTAAGACTCTTGATGTTCTTAGGAATAGGTCACTTTGCAATAGCTTGGATATTTTGAGGGTCCACCTTAACTCCTTCCATTGAAACAATATGACCCAAATACTCTACTTCTTATTTCCCAAAAGAACATTTGGATATTTTTACATACAATTGATTATTCCCAAGAATTTGTAGGGATTTATCCATATGTTTAATGTGGTCTTCCCATGATTTGTTATAGATAAGTATATCATCAAAGAAAACCAACACAAATTTTCTAAGTTGGGGTCGAAATTGTTTATTCATAAGGCTTTGAAAAGTAGAAGGATCATTAGTCAACCCAAAAGGAATGACCAAGAACTTATAATATCCATCATGAGTTCTAAAATCTTTTTTGGGAATGTCTTCTATTCTTGATATGATATGGTGGTATCTGTTGGTATTCTTGATCTGATCTGGTGGTATCTAGCTTTGTAAAATAAGCCACTCCATGAAGCTCATTTAATAGCTCATCATATTTGGAATAGGAAATTTATCCTTTATGGTGTTTTTATTACATCTTTATAATCGCGACACATCCTCCAAGAATTGTCTTTTCTTCTCATCATCACTACTGGAGGTGAAAATGAACTATTGCTTGGTTGAATAATACTCAAATCCAACATGTCTTGTACTATTTTTTCAATCTCACCCTTTTGCTGATGAGGATATCTATAAGGCCTTTTATTAGGAGGAGTACTGCCAAGTATTAGTTCAGTTTGATGTTCATGATCCCTAGATGGAGGTATCCTTTAGGAATTTATTTGAAGACCCTATGGTGATTTTCCAAGGTGCATTTTAATTCCTTTGGAATATTTTCATCTTCCTGCTTTACTTCCATAGAATTAATTCTAACCACAACTCCCCTACTACTCGTTTTTAGGAGATTATCCATTCTATGAGAGTTGATAACCTAAGAAGGTGCATATTTTAACCCTTTGAGTTCATATTGAATTCCTTCCAATTCAAATCTCATGAATAATTCCTTATAATTTGTAGAAATTGTACCAAATGTTCTCAACCATTGAATCCCCAAAACAACACCTACACCCCCAATGGGAATGTAATACATTAGGATTTCTAAGTTATATTCTCCCATATTAATCTTAATATTGCGACATTTTCCTCCACAATCGATATTACCTCCATTAGAAACCAAAACTTGAAAATTTGTCACTATATACACAAAACAATTGAGGCTCTATGTTAATATTTTATCAATGAAGTTATGGGTACTCCCTAAGTCAATAAGCACTATGACGCTTTGCTTCTTAATGTATCTGATGAACCTCCACTTTCTTAATGTATCTAATGAACCCCCACTTTGGCATCTTTTTGTCCCCCTATATCCTATATACATATACATTTTGCCTCCTTTTTCCATTTGCTAAAGCCTTATCTCCCATAAAGTCCTATCTTTTTCTAAGGTATTACAATTGCCATATAATCATCTTAATTTATTTTCATAGACTAGGATTAGAAAGAGAATTAAAAAGATATTTGAACTATTATATGTGTGTGGTTTTCAATAAATCTAATTATGGTCATAGAGTGTAAGTGTCCCAGGTTCTTTTCTTTTAAAGACACAAGAAGAATTACAAGAGAAGGCATTTTAAGAAGATACATATTCAAGGTATTTTAAGAAGATATATTATATTCTCAAAATAAAATATTTTAAGAAGGTATTTTAAGAAGATATATCGAGCTAGACAACTCAACACCTTATATGGGTTCCTACTTCAACAAGGTTCCAATACCTGAACATTTTAAGTATACAATTTGGCACATTATACATATATATCAACTCAAGCATCTGATATTAGTCAACGCTGAGATAATATCAACATCATAACCTTAATGAGAAATATAACATATGAATACCTTGAAAGAACTACTGGCACTCAAACAAGTGGAAATACTGATATTTAATATTCAATTGAGCGCCAAGGAATATCAACACAAGGCTGTGGATAAGTAACCATGGACATTGAATGAGATACCCGACATATTCATCCCGAACACATGATGAAATTTGAATGGAAACATGTACATAATTTTTTAACAGCTCAACGAATGGATTGCGGGACTTGAGCAACTAATTGGCTAGTATACCAGACCTATGGAGCGAAGAAAATCATCAAATACAAGCATCTAGTCCGTTTTAACTATTTTCCTAGTATTTTAGGAGATATGCGCTCTGTACTTAGAGCTGTTTGAACTATCTATATTATATATATATGTGTGTGTGTGTGTGTGTGTGTGGCACTCACTTGGGAGAGACTAGAGAGTGTGAGAGCAAGGCTATCTAAAGCATTGTTCTGAACTTTAATATTTTAATATAAGGTTTCTGTTTATGAGTGGTACTCAAATTTCTTGTTGGTAACTTAGTTGATTTGAAGCACAAGACTACCTGTGAGCCTGGGCCCACTCACATGTACGATCCTGTGCTATTTATCTTTCTGTTTATAGTTCTTTGCTATTAAGTTTATACATGGTTGTTAGTTTATGTCTCTTTCTTTCTAGTTGAATGTTTGCTGAAGAGTGGATGTAGGCTGCACAATGGCCCCTGGAATTTGCTGGAGAATGATGATTAGTAACCGTTAGGACTAATATATTACAAACCATTGATTATGCTATGATTCCTTGTTTATTCTAGTGCTCCATGTTGAATCTGGTTATGTATGTTCTAGCTACAACAATGTTTTAATATCGTTCACAAGACTATGAATGGGGAATTGATGAAGTTTTCTAAATATGATCTTGTCGCATTAGTTTAATAATGATTTAGGAGTGAGAATAGGCCTGATATCTTCCTTTGAATATATATATATATATATATATATATATATA
>ML787330.1:492410-511558 GCA_009831015.1 Picea engelmannii
GGGTTATGGGAGTTCATAAACTTAACCCCGAGAGATACCACCAGTAGGGCCAAGGGTTGAAGTATTGTGACTCATTCCTTTACCTACACAGTTTACGTTTGATTTTCCTTCTTTCCAGCTAGATTGGTATGAGTTCTTTTTTCTATGTAAACTGCACAGAGTGCCTCACAAGTATATTGAACCCCGGGTTGATAAATTAATGACATAGTGCAAAGAGATACTTATAAATTGGAAATCATATTTTGTACCTTGTCATTTTGGCACCATTTCTAGGGAGGCACTCAAGAATTAGGAATTTTTCCTTAGGATCATTGTAGGAGCGATACCAGGCTGAAGGGAAACCCCTAGGGAGTTGACAACTACCCTCTGATATCCCTTGCCCAGAATATTGTTCTTAGAAATCATCACAAGATGCATGATTCGAGGCACAAAGAAACCTCATGGACATGGTGCAGGGACCACCTGTGACACTAATAACCAGGCCAATAAAAGTGGTGAAAAACAAAACCCTCCAAAAAACCCTAGTACTCATCATTACTCACAAGTAGCATCCAATAATATGGAGGGACCATCCAAAATCGACTCTACTGTTGGTTTAGCCATAGAACCCCCTTCCTCTAAATCTCACCAAGACCAAGATCATCCAATTAAAGGATCCGAGTAAGAAAAAAAACAGTAATCCTACTGAAGAGCCTGGAAACTCTTTTTCCTCGGAAGAATATTTGTGGGGAGAAAAGATTTTAAACATGGAAGAAGAAATGGAAACACCAAAAAAAAAAGAGCCAACCACGTTTGAATTTCCTATTCAGGAGTCCGAGGGCATACTTCAAATGAAAAACATTTCATCCTCTGCTCTACCAAATTTTCGTGGTTTTTCGAGCGAGGACCCTGGCACCTTCCTCTTCAAGTTTGATGTCCTTTGCCAAAGCTATGAGTATTATTTTGATGCCCATAAACTCAAACTATTTCTCGCCACCTTAAAAGAAGAAACTCTTTGTTGGTTCATGGGGCTTGGGGGAAATTCCATCAAGACCTGGGACGAGATGAAGAAGAGATTTCCTAAAAAATACCAGGATTATTTCAAAGTAAGGGACATTCGTGAACAAATTTTTAGAATGACACATAAGGAGGAGGAAACCCTCGAAGATTATGTAGAGAGGTTTCAATATAACCTGCAAAGGACTAAACAAAACACACTTGATCCCAAAACATTACACATTATCTTTCTCATAGGAATCAAGGATGATTGTATGGATGCATTAAATCTTATGGGGTCCGGAAATATCTCCCAGATGACCTATGACGATATCTGTGAACTGTGTAAATGGTATTCATGAGGTATTACTAAGTCTGGGAAAGGCCCCCGGGATCTATCCTCTAGGGTCACAAAATCATCAGGAGGAGGAGTTACCAGAACTAAAATAGGAAACATGTTGGACAATTTTAAGACCGATATTATTAGTTTGATTAGCTCCCAATTGGATACTTTTAAAGCAAATAAAAAGAAAGAAGAATCAATCCTAGCGTTATCCATCTTCTATTCTAAATGTAAAAAAAAAAAACACCCCTTAAGGGAGTGTCCTTTAGATAACATAGAGGTATGTGGTATCTGTGAACAGAATCATGATACTAAGAGTTTCCCTTCTCTTCTTGATCTAAAGGCAGTCTATCAGGGGTCCACTGGGGAAACAAAACAAATCTGTTTTGTGGCCCAAAAATGGCCATGGACACCCAAGGCACCAGACATGACACAAGAGCAATCCCAATTTCCTCCATACTTTACTCAATACCAATATACACAACATAAATGGTATGCTTATGTTCCCTGCAAACAATGGAAACCCCAAATGCAGAATCATCCTTGGCAACAAGGCTGGAGAGGGCCTACTCTTCAATAGTCCACTCCTCAACCACACCCTCTGATCCAACATCATCAACAACTACAACTAACATATAACCAACCTCCTCCGAGACCCACACAATTACCGACCCAACCAATACCAAATCCAAAAAATAAAGTAGTTCAACCTGCTTGCAATGCCAAACTACCCTTTTTTCCCACATATGTCATTTCTCCTACAAAATTTCAAAATATACACCTATGATCAGGGAGAGTGATTCAGGATCAGACCTCACCCATCATCTAGGAACAAGATGATGAGGAGAATCCTCCCGAGTTAGACAACCAAAATGCTAATTCCTCTAACGAAAAAACAAATCACTCAGAAACAATCCAAGGAGCAAGAATCGCTCCCAGAACCACCTTATCTGGAAAGGTTAAATATAAAAAAGTCCCCCACACAACTAGAATTTGACCTTTTAGGAGAACTTCAAAATGTGTGTGTCAAGATTCCTCTGTTCCAAGCTATTAAGGATGCATCGATCTATGCTAAGGTTGTTCGGGAACTTTACCTAAGGAAACCAAGAAGGAAATATAAAGACCCATAAATTTCTCATGTCAAAGGGAAGCTAGCCGATCTAATGATAGGAAAAGTATTTATGGCCAACTACATGGATCTAGGAAGTCCGGTTGTCAAAGTCAACATTGGTAACACTTCCATCACTAATACTCTTGTAGACTTAGGGGCTGCCATAAACGTAATGACCAAAGATACCACGAAAAAACTTCAATTGCCTGGTCTTCGACCAACCCCTACAGTCCTTCAACTAGTAGATAGATCCACAGTAAAACCCGAAGGGATGCTGGAAGATATAATTGTTTCTATAGACTCTTCGGAATACCCAACTGACTTTAAGGTCCCGCAACCGAAAGAAAACCTAGGGGGATACCCATTGATTTTGGGAAGACCTTGGTTGGCCACTATCGACGCATATATCGATTGCAGATAAGGAGATATGACAATCTCCCACGGGAACTCAACCAAGAAGTTATCCCTCTACCCTCCTACTAAACCTTCTCCTGACCTAGAGAATTATGCCTAGATCGAATATAGTGACGAGGAACCACACAAACTCTATTGGCCCTTGACCAAGCATCGACATTTAAACAAGCTACTGAGGACAATTTTATTTTTACGTATATAACACATCCTCACGTAGACAACCATCCAACTCTGGAGCACATCCTAGGTGAGAATTTCTAGGAAGTCTATTCACCAATTGAATCAACACAATTACTAGATGAATTGGTTCATGTGAATGCTATCTATGAAGATCAAAGCGTAGCTGTTGAGATCCACCACGAGAAAACCTTAAATATTAATGTAAAACTAGACTCCTCTTAGAAAAATCATCTCATCGAAATACTAAGAAAGCACAGTTCCACCTTTGCTTGGGACTATACTGACATGAAAGGAATCCACCCTACTTTATGTACCCATCACATTTATCTTAAGGAGGATTCCCGACCTATTAAACAACCACATCATAGGATGAACCTTTCTCTGAAGGATATAGTCAAGGGGGATCTCCATAAGCTCCTTGACGTAAATTTCATTTACCCAATCTCTAAGAGTAAGTGGCTTTCTCCCTTGGTTATTATGCCAAAGAAGAATGTCAAGTGGCGCATTTGTGTTGACTACATGGAACTGAATAAGGCCACTTTAAAAGGTTACTTCCCATTACCATTCATTGATCAAGTCTTGGATACTTTGGCAAGGAAAAAATATTTCTCTTTTCTCGATGAATTTAGCGGTTACAATCAGATACCGATCACCCCTATAGATAAGGAGAAAACCACTTTTACATGCCCATGGGGAACTTACACTTACCAAGTACTTTTGTTTGGATTGTGTAATGCTTCGACTGCATTCCAGAGGGATGTCTTAGGGATATTCTCCGACTTGACCAATGATTGCATGGAAATTTATATGGATGATTTTACCATATATGAAGATACCTTTCACGAAGCTTTAGACAATTTAGAGAAGGTCCCATTTAGGTACCAAGAAAACAATCTCTCTCTCAACCATGAAAAGTTCCATATGCTTCGTATTGAGGAGCTTGTTCTAGGACACCACATATCACCTAGAAGAATCCAAGTAGATCTCGCTAAGGTCATAATCATTTGTGACCTTCCAGTGCCTACAACCCAGAAATATGTCTGCAACTTTCTACGGCATGCAGGATACTATCGAAGATTTATTGAAAACTTTACAAAGATAACATACCCCCTATTTCAATTACTTACAAAAGCTACAAAATTATCCTAGAATGATCAATGTTAGACTACATCTGAGACTTTAAAGGAAAAATTATCCATTGCATCAATCTTGCGAGGTCCCAATTGGTCCATACCTTTCCATATCTCTACAGGTGCCTCATACAAAACCATTGGAGATGTTCTAGGGCATAAAGAGGAACAATGACTGTATGCCATCTATTACATCAGTAAGAACCTTACCTTTGTTGAAAAGAACTATACTGTAATCGAAAAATATTTTCTTGTTGTTGTGTATGCTATTAATAAATTTTGTCATTACATCACAGGTTATTCTGTCTTCCTACACACTGATCACTCCTCCATTCGTTATCTCATGAACAAATATGTCACCAATGGCAGAGTGACCAGGTGGCTACTCTTACTATAGGAGTTAGAAATTTTGATCATTGACAAGCCAGCGAGGGAAAATGTCATTGTTGACTTTCTCTCTCGAATCACCAACGAAGGAGAAGCCGTCCTTGTGGAAGACACCTTACCAAATGAACACTTGTTCGCTTCATCTACTAACATACTATGGTTTGAAAATATCGCTAATTACTTGGCTGGAGGTAGACTCTTGCAACATCTATCCCCAAAATAGCATAAAAGGGTTATCCGACAGAGCACAACATATTCTTGGATCGAAGGATACCTCTTTCATACCGGGAAAGACTGTATTATCCATTGCTATGTTCGAGAAGACAAAATTTATGACATCTTGAAAGCATGTCATGATGAACCTTGCAGAGGCCACTTCACAGATAAAAGGATTGCAAACAAAGTATTTCACCTAGGGTATTATTGGCTGACCATCTTTCGGAATGCCAAGCAATACGTAAGGAGTTGTGACAAGTGTCAGAGAATGGGACGACCTGTGAAGTCAGATGAGATTCCGCTCCAACATCAACTTCAGATAGAATCCTTTAAGAAGTGGGCCCTTCATTTCGCAGGACCTATTAACCCACCATCAAAGCAGAAGATGTACATTCTGGTGTGCACTGACTATGTAACTAAATGGGTTGAAGCCAAATCACTTCCAAAGGCCACATAGGATGTAGTGGCTAACTTCTTATATGAATATATCTTCGTCCTCTTTGGGGTTCCCTGAGAGATCGTCACTAATCAAGGGACCTATTTCAATTCACGACTCATCCAGTACATTACCGAGCAATTCAATATTAAGCACCATATGTCAACTCCCTACCACCCTCATGCAAACAGACAGGTGGAAGTAAAAAACCGAGTACTCAAAAATATCCTGACTGAAACAGTCCAACATCATCACAAGGATTGGGCTGATAGACTCCCAGAGGCTTTATGGGCCTACAAAACCACCTGGAGGAACACCACGGGGTTTAATCCCTATGAACTAGTGTATGGGAAATGTGTGGTTCTCCCCATTGAATTTGAGATCAAAATTCTAAGGATCACACTACAAGTGATCTTGGATCTCTCGGAAGCCCAACAACATAGGCTTGATAAGATTAATGATCTCGATGAGATCCTCCAGGCTACAATACATCAAACTGATTTATTCCAACAACAAAGGGATAAATGGCACGATGAATTCATCAAAGAGAAGAAGTTTAAAGAAGGAGACTGGGCCCTTCTATTTGATTCACGACATAAGGATTTTAAAGGCAAGTTCCACACCTGATTGCTGGGACCATACGAGGTAGATACTGTGTATGAGAATTGCTCCGTTAAGCTCCGTACCATTGACAAATCAAGATCATCTTTAATGACAAATGGTCATCGACTTAGGCTATATTAGAAGCCCAGGACCAAGGAGGAATTTATTCAAGAACTAGTTAAACACACTGATCTCAATATAATGGGCATAGTGGCATTGCCACATGTGCCCACTATTCCCTGACCTATTTTCCTAACTCTTACACGAAAAAAATAAAAAATAAAATAAAAGATCTAGCAGTGAAAACCTGGCCTCAGGCGCTGCCGACATTGATGATGTTGGAAAACCAGTTATTGGCCAACATCACCAAGTTGAGAAAATTTCCAGTTGTGAAAACCTTTCGGGACACAACTGGACAAGATCTTGTTTGAAAACCGGGTCTCCGACAGACAAAGTTTAAGAAAAAAAAAAGAAAAAATAATAAAACAATAAATGTCTTATGATAAGCTCTCAATCTACATCTTCTTTTGCCATATCATTTTTGTAGTATGCAAAAATATGATAAAGTTACAATTGTTGCATTAATCCTGCAGGGTTATAAGGGACGTGTCATTTCCATCAGAATCCAACAATATCATAAAGCAACAGTGGAACACTTGCACCTACATCCTTCCATCCAAATGGTCTAGGTTCTTTTCAAAAATCACCTTTTTCTTTGATGTGAAATAGAAGTTGGGAAAATATTTGGCAAACGATAATACCAAAAACACACATGTACTTAAATTTCCAAAAACTCAATTTTGGTTAAATTAGAGCTTTTTGTAAAGTGGACCAGATCGAATATTGAACTATCAAATTTAAAATATTTTTAAAAATAAACATGCATATATAATTAATAAGGTAATCCACATTTACTTTTGCACACGAACCATGTTTGGGTTGAATTCATGGGTTACATTTTATTTGCACCATTTAACAACATCATTCAAACCTACAAGTCGAGTAATAGAGTGATTTAGTTGGTACCTCCCAAGTGCCTATTGTACATGTGGTTTTATATAGGCCCTGACATCATCATGCTCTCCTTTTGCATGCCCCATCTCAAAGAAAATCCAAGTGTGACAAATGTTCATTAATAGAGTGATTTAGTTGATACCTCCCAAGTGCCTATTGTACATGTGGTTTTATGTAGGCCTTGACATCATCATGCTCTCCTTTTACATGCCCCATCTCAAAGAAAGTCCAAATCTCAAAGAAACTCCAAGTGTGACAAATGTTCATTTTTTGTGTGAAGGAAACTTAACCATAATAATGATCATGTTGATTGAAGTGACCAATAAAATCATCTAACCACACCCAATGTTTTTTAAAAGTGGTCCCTCATTTCATTAACTCTTTATAAAGTAAATCAAGATAATGTCGAACAAAGAATGTATCATGTGGATGATCATCATTAATGTAAAAATGATGCTCTTTAATCACTTCACACTTCTATGAGTTGCTATCACAACCATTGGTACCGAGTTATACATGTCTAGACAAAATATACATAAGTATAAAAACCATTTTGAATGATAACACTGACATTGTATCTCCCTTTGTGGAGTGAAAGTGTAATTCATAAATCAAACACTGATAATATTGTTTCTTTATAAAATACATTACTTGATTGCTTCAACTATAATCCTTTTCATCACACTTGATGAGATTGATTTATATATCTATATATTTCATCCTTGTTCATTAAATCTATCACCAAAATATAATCTTCAAGAAAATCAATTTTTTCTGAGGTTATATGTGATAGAAGCGTACTTAACATATTCATATCCCTTCCACTTCACAATGACATTTGACAAAAACTGATCATTAAAATCAATAGGGTGCTTATTACAAAAGAATGCCAATCAAAACATTCTTTGCATATTCTACCACCAAAACACAATTTCTTATAAAATAACATACAATTATCCCGGGCACATAAAATATTGGATAAAAATTCATGCATAGTGGAAAGGGGAGGGTCAATTGACCAACATTGAATGCTAAAAAACATAAATGTCTTAGAATACAATTGAAATTCCACATGGTACCAACATGTTTAGATGCTCTTCCACCTTAGCCCTCACATTATATGGAAGTCTATCTTGGCAGAACTGCCTACAAATAATAGTCCAATAAGAAAGTTCATCGTCCTCATCTAATTGAAGCTTGAATTTTTTATGCTTCATTGTTTTCCTCAAGGTTTTTAACACTCTTGTGATCATTGACATCAAACGTTTGATGAATCTCCTTTTTCAGTAACATCGATTATAAATGCTATTCAAGCAACCTTGGAATTAGTGGATTGCCTATTTCCAAGTGCAGAAAGTGCCAATGAAGGGTTTTAAAATGATAACACCTCATTTACTTCAGCCTCTTTTCCACTCTTATTTCAATGATGTCACTACATCTCTTAGCATCTTGTGCTTTACTAATCTAGGAAACATTTGAGTTTGTGATATGACTGATTTACCTTGAAATAAGTTTTTACCATTACATTTACATTATCTTAAGCCCTACGATTGTGGATTGTAGGTCCCATTGTTTGTTGCAACCATGTCTTCAGAAAATTGTTCACAAAGTGGATGTTGCCACAACCATCAATTAAAATTTGTGAATTACTTGGTGTGGTAGATCTTGTTTCCATATGATATATACATAAAATGTTCAAGAATATATATATATATATATATATATATATATATATATATATATTTTTCAAACAAATAAAGCATTATACATATTATATACACATTTAAATATAGATTCTTCAATTAAAAAATCTCATAATATTGTTAACAAACAAATCAAAGCTAGGTTAAGAAATTTAAAATTTACAAAATTCTTAACTCACTAATGGTGTTAGTAATAACATTAACCTTTTCATTCATGTTGTTGATGAGGTCCTTGACATCTATGAAGTTCATTTCCTCATTGTCGCCATGTGCCTCTACATATATTTTTTCCATTTCACCTATTCTTCTTCTCTTCATGTAAACATGATTTTTTTCATAATTATCAACTCTCTTGCGATTATATTTTTTGTTTGTGATTTATTTGGCATCCCATGTTCAAAGAGTTAGGAGTTCAAATCCAATGCCAAAATTCATTAGTGAAAAGCCGAATTCCAATTGATCCAGATTATTTTTGGAACGGAATGAAAGTAGAGATATTACAATGAAATACACACAAATATTGCCAGAAACAGAGAAATACAACAATACATGATTTATATTAATGAAATAAATGTACAGATATTGTAAAAATATAGAGTGAATGAACTCGCTAGAATGGTGGCAACTTATCTCTGAGAAGAGATGTGATGGCTGCGCTCATTCATAAGAAGATGAGTACAATGAGGCTATGGAGGCCTTTTTATAATAAACATGAATGCCAAAACCCTAGACATCCAAAAACCTAACCCTATGAGATGAACTGCCAAAAGTCATGTGGGCCCCATTGGGGTAAGTTAGTACATCAACTTTCGGGGGTTGTAACTTTTTCATACGATCTCTGTTTTAGGCGTGTGATAGCCCGTTGGAAAGGGTTTTTCGAGAACTATGAATTATGCTGTCAAACGTTGACTCGATATACAATTTGACTATGAAAAACCAAAGAAACATTGTTTAGGGCCCCAAAACGGTCCCGAAAGTACATAAAGATGTACTAGGATGAAAAATTACAAAATAAGCCAGTTGGAATAGGTGAGCGCCCACCATTATCCACCTGGATGCTGTGTAGGGCTTCAGGACAACCCTATAAGTGAAGAACCCACAATTACAAATAAATGTCCCCATAACAAAGAAACATGTTGAATTGGAAACTGTCAAGATGAGCCAGTTGGAATTTGGAATAGGTGGGTGGCCACCAATATCCACCTGGATCAGTCCCCCCCCCACTTAGGAAGTAATGGTATTCATTGTGTTGAGTGCCTGGGGAAGAGGGGAAAGCATTTATTGAATCTGAATCTTGGTGAGCTGCTTGCCGTGTTGTAGAAGTTGCACTGCTTGGTCTGTGGAATGTTGTCACGAACCTGTTTCCAGTGGGGTTGAATCTGTTCCACCAACCTATTGTATCTTGGCTTGATGGGGCATTGTGTAGGCACCATCGTAGGTGAATAGGAAATATCTTCTTTTCCTTCTGTAATCTGCTTCTACTGGATATGTGCCGAGGCTGCAGTGGTTACAGTGGCCTTCTGTTCATCCTTTGAAAAAATTGTGAAGATGATGAATTTTGTAGTACAAGAGACTACCTTGAAGCACTATTTTGGTAGAACAATAATTGAAACTACCTCTGGTATCCTGTAGAGCTGACCCCCCAGAGTAATAATGACACTACGGGGTCGAAACTCATAAACAACATGACGTTTCCACATATATGGTTGGCCCAAAACAACATCACATACATCAAGAGGGGAAACATCACACACTACCTCATCCTTGAAGGGTTGGATGCCATAGGACATGAGACACTACTGACTAACACAAATATCTCGTCCCTAGCAAAGCCACCCGATGTTGTATGGCTGCGGGTGTGGTGTTGTCGACAACCCCAACTATTTGAAGACCTCAACTGAGATGAGGTTCTTCTGGCTTCCACTATCAACAATGAAATGCAATGGGGTCCCTTTCACCCACATCTATGAATGGAAGAGGCACTCCCCCTCTTCAGAATCTACTTGTTCTTCTAGTTGAATTGTTGCGGTCACGACGATAGCAGTGGGGTCTGCGTTGATGATCTACCTTTTTTCATTATTTTATGGATTAGATTCTGAATCAGGGTTCTTCTCCTTGTCTTTGATCTCGACCACCAATGAATGTTTTGTGCAACATTCATCATTGTTGTTCCAGGAGATTTTGTGGAAGTCGCACCACTTCCCAGTGTCATTCTTCATCTTTCCCTTACCCTTCTTTTCATGTGTCTTGGACTAGTTGTCAGTAGGCTATTGGTTAGGGCCGTCTTTATTATGATTTGGTTGTTTCGGGTTTCCATACCTAAACTCCCATTTGTTCTGGTGCCAAAATTTGTGCTCGATTTTGACAACATATCGATAGGAATCTCCCAATGATGAGATGTTTATGAAATCCATTTCGATTTGGATGTACCTATGCAGAGCCCCACGATATTTCAGAACCAGATTCCATTGAGAGTCTTTGATACCCAGTTTGGTGCACAAGGTATGGAAAGTATTTTTGAACTCCGACACCATTTGGTCCCTCTTGCCACAATGTGGTCCATCTCATGTACTAGTATTCATAGTTATCAACAGGGTAATATTGTTCCTTGACCGCATCCACAAAAAATACCAAGTGGGCTTGACCCCATATATTCCAGATTCCTCCGTGGAACTTTGCTTCCAGTAAGTTTCCCACCAATGTTTGACATGGGGGAGAACCTTGAGGAGTGCAAAGGTGATCTTTTCCCTGTCAGAAAAATTGTGAACAAAGAAATAACCTTCTACCAGATTTAACCATTTTTCTAGGGCATCTGCATCTATCTGACCTTCAAATATGAGAATATAAAAATTAATCTGTACCTTGAAGGGAGAGGTTCCTCCAAAGTGGTCGCTTGATGAAGATGTGCCTGTTGCTATCGACAGACGTTGAAGGATGTGGGAAAAATTCTCCATCATTTTGTCCCTCTGTCGCGTGAGAGCTTGCACATGTTAATAGAATCTTCTGCTCCATCATTTTTATTTTCTTCCGCCATGAAGGGTTTCTTGGGAGTGTGAGAGCGATTATCCTCAAGAGAGACAAGCTCGAGACCCAACTTGATATAATTGGACCTCGTTGGGGACATGCAATGAAAAACGATCAAGAGCATCCTGCTCTAATACCACTGATCCGAATTATTTTTGGAACGAAATGAAAGCAAAGATATTACAATGAAATACACACAAATATTTCCAAAAACAGATAAATACAACAATACATGATTTCTATTAATGAAATAAATGTACAGAGACTGTAAAAATACAGAGTGAATGAACTCGCTAGAATGGTGACAACTTATCTATGAGAAGAGATGTGACGATTGCGCTCATTCAAAAGAAGATGAGTATAATGAGGATCTGAATGCCTTTTTATAATAAACATGAATTCCAAAACCTCAGACATCCAAAAACCTAACCCTAGGATATTAAGTGCCAAAAGTCATGTGGGCGCCGTTAGGGTAAGTTAGTACATCAACTTCCCGAGGTCATAACTTTTGCATACGATATCCATTTTAGGCGTGTGATAGTCCGTTGGAAAGGTATTTTTGAGAAATATCCATTATGCCATCAAAATCTGACTCCATATATAGTTTGATTGTGGCAAGAAAAGGAAACATTGTTTAGGGCCCCAAAACGACCCTGGAAGTACAAAAAGATGTACTGACATGAAAACTTCCAAAATAAGCCAGTTGGAATAGGTGGGTGCCCACCATTATCCACCTGGATGCTATGTAGGGCTTTAGGCTAGCCCCAGAAGTGCAAAACCCACAATTACAAAGAAATGTCCTCATTACAGAGAAATATGTTGAATTGAAAAATGTCAAGATGAGCCAGTTGGAATTTGGAACAGGTGGGTGGCCACCAATATCCACCTGGATCACTAATACCACGAAATAAAAAATCAATATAAAAAGTATCCCTTACTTTTCATCCAATGACCTTTTTCTTTTATCCATGTTCCTTTATCTCCTTCTTCTTCTTTTTTCAAAGTTAAATTGAATGCGCATGGTACAAAATTATTCTAACTGAGAATATATATACACATCTCAGCCAAACAATTATTTTATTTATATTTTTTTATCTGTTAAAAAAATTCTCAAAGTAGGTTTGAAGTTAATTCTCAGATGATAGTTAATCTAAACTCTTGATCAAGAGTTTCCAAGTTAAAATCAACTCTCCCCAAGAGTTAATTTTTTCTCCACTAAAAATTACTCTTAACTCATAGGAAATAGATTTTGTGGCAAACTATCTTGTTTGAGTTAAAACTAACTCTCATCCAAGAGTGTATGGTTAACCAAAAACAACAAAGTTTGTTTCAACTTCAACAAGGGCACACCCCTATAATTTGTGAAGATCCTATTAAACCTATTGCTGGTGGATTCATTTTCAAATCTAGTTTGTAAGATATAAGAATTTTAGATTTTCATTAAAAAAATGTTATTTTTTAATATTTTTGTTTTGAACTCTATGGCTTTAGGATTTCACTGTTGTTAAAACCCATTGAAATAAAAATTCAATATCACCAAATTCACAAACAAAAAAAATAACAAAAATCATAGTACACTTCCTTGCTCTATGATCTTCAAAAAGGTATTTTTATTTTTCTTTGTAGTGGTCACATGAAATAAAAATTTTGAGACCACAAAAATGTGTCGATATGACACAATTATTTTTATTTACTCAATTTAAAAAAATAATAATTTTTCTTACTTAAATCTAGATAATCAACAAAAGTAGTCGAAACATTGTTATACTATGTGTAGAGTGTGTGGATGCATATTTTCTTGTTTATTTAAAATGAATATCCATCTCTAAAAAATTAAGTGGCCATGTAGGTTGCTCATTATCCTTGCCTAAAATTTTAATGTATATGCAATTAATAAACATCGAATTATTCTACCATATTTCTATATTCTTTTAAAAAAATATGAATATAAAGACTATTGATGTCGAGGGACTAAAGGGCTTCCACGAGCAATATATCGACCTCCCGTGGGGCTAAGCGGGAAGAGACAAGAATGTCACCCTGAGTTTAGAGCCCCAACAAAAAAACACATTAGATTCTAAGCTAAATATCCTCTAACCTAAAGTATTCCCTTTTGCTTTGTATTTTTTATTATATTTAATTTTTATGCATTTTTTAATTTATGATTTTTATACTTTTGTGTATGAGTTCATAAAGTTGAAATAACAAAGTTAACAAAAACTTAAAAGAAATTAAACAACTAAAGAAAATATGTACAGGAAAAACTCTAAATGAATAATATTTTTGTATTTATTTTGTAAGAAAGCAAACTAAGACGAAACTAACAAAGAGTTACTATAAATATGTTAGTGCTAAAGTGAAACAATTAAAAGAAAGACATATTAAACAAGAAATTAGTTTAAAGACTATCAAAATAAATTATAGTAACATTGTAGTGATGTGCTATTTTTCAATTTTCTTTTAAAAGTTAAATGTAATAAATAATAAGTGAACTAAAAAGATAAAGTAAATAAAGAAAATAAACAAAAGTTTGTACATATTAAAACTAGCTAATAACAATAAAATGAAATAAACTTATATACATAATTTTACCGAAGCAATAAATTCATTAGTTTGTTTTATTTTATTTTATTTTTTAAAATTTTTAAGTGTTGTATTAAGAAAAAGATGAAGAAAATTGAGATTTAAAAGAAAACAAATAAAGAAACAATTCCAAAGCTTAAAATATTTTGATCTTTATTTAAAAATATTCCCCATACAATTTTTGAATTTTTGGAATTTACAAGTCTCTGCATAGACTTGGGCCATGTATTTAGCCTTTATCCATTCTAGAACAAAGTTACACTAGAACGACCAAGAATGAAAGAAGAAGAAAGCTGAGCCAAAATGGAATGGAGCAATGGTGGTGATAACACAAGGTGAGAACTTGCATATCAGGAACTGATTAGTGTTGAATAAAATCATACTTAAATACACAAAAATTACAAGTAAACCATTCACCTTATGAGAACCAACAAAGCTCATCATTGCTTCATCCCTTTGCTGCTTCACAAGACTCACTGCTGCCAACAATTTTGTCAATCCCTGCTGAAAGTATAGAGGATGAATGATTATTCAAAGAATAGAACTTCACTGCACTCCAATCATACCTTTCTCAAAGTTTTTTCCCCTCTGGTTGGCTACTCGTTGCTTGTTTTATATTTTTGGATGGGTGGTTTGAGCGATTAGGTTTGATTTAGTTGAGCGAGCTAAAACAAACCGGTTTGAACCTCCTCTATTTTATCCAAAATTATTCATATGATATTTTGTGATAAACGATTTGCATATGCACCAACACGTCTTATTTCACATCCTCCACTATATTTTAACAAATCTGTTCATGAAATAACATGATTGCAAATTCCTCATAGGCATCGTGTTGGGATTTGGTGACAACTAATTCCTCCAAGGATGGATTTGGATCCTATTATTCTGCGTTGGTTGCAACAATAAACCAAGTTAGAATATGGATAGGGATTGCATTTAATAAACCGTTTCTTGTAAATGTATATAAATACATGTAAGCCCGTAGAGGCAAAGAGAGAGACAGCGTAAGAACTTGTAAGTCTGTTGTAATCTCCATGATCTGAATAATAAGACAATCAATGCCTATGCTTGGTGGATGTAGCCCAACGTTTGGGTGAACCACGTGAAATCCATGTATTTCTTATCTATGTGATTGTTAATTATCATATGTGAATTGTGTTTTCCACATTTACAATTCTAACAAGTGGTATCAGAGCTATTGCGTTGGATATCCGTGAATCGATATTTGTGGTGCAAGAAGGTGAATTGAATGAGCAAACTGAGCAAAAGGTCATCGACGCTCCCCAGGCAGTGTTAGAGGCGCGCCGATGCACTCACACTTGTAAAATTGAAAATTTCGTAAACTACGCACACTCGTATCATACACCACAAAGCGTCGACGCTCCCCCATCCACATTCAAGGAGCGCTAGTGCTCCCCCATGAACCCTAAGGGGGATTTGATATTGAAACTAGCGCTCCCCCACCCATTATGAAGGAACGTCGATCTCCTCAATTTTTTTTTCGTATGGCTTTGTGAAAACTTAAGGTATGGAGTTTTTTGGGATTTTTCAAAATTGAATTTCCTTTTTTTTAAGATTGAAAACGTGAACAAGTAAGTCACGTGGAGGCTACTTTAAAAAGGTTTACTACATTTTGGAATATAGTATGTAAAAGGTATAAAGTGGGTGGAGGATGCTAATTAAAATATTATTTGTAGACCCCTTTTTTTTGTTTAGTAAAAGATTTAAAGATATATTTGTGATTTATCTTTAATCTTTTTAATTAAATATTTTTTGGGTTAATACTGTTATTCTTCCACATTTAAAAGGGTCTTATAAGCAGTGGGTATTAGGAGATTTTGTGCTAATGGCTAAGATGCAGAGTTCGAAGTTTGAAGTTGAAAAGTTTAGCAGTAAAAATAACTTTGAGCTTTTGAAGCTCAAGATGGGGGATTTACTGGTGCAACAAGGGTTGCAAAAAGCATTGGCAGGTAAGTCAAAGAAACCAACAACCATGACGAATGAGAAATGGGAAGATCTGGATGCAAAAGCTCTTAGTACCATTCGTTTATGTCTGGCGGATGATGTTCTGTTTAATATCGTAGGAGATGATACAACACCAGACTTATGGAGCAAGTTGGAAAGTCTATATACGACGAAGTCCTTGACGAGCAAAATCTACTTGAAGAGACAATTGTATAGTTTGCGGATGAAAGAAGGTACAAAAGTTGTTGACCATTTAAATACCTTCAATACCCTTATATTTCAATTGACTAGTATGGAAATTAAATTCAAAGATGAAGATAAGGCTATTACACTATTGTGTTCGTTGCCTGAGTCTTGGGATAATCTAGTCACCTCTATTAGCTTTAGCTCAACAGATGTTTTAGATTATGACTCTGTTGTGGGAGCTTTGTTGGCTGAGGAGATGAGGAGAAAATATAGTCAAGAAACCTCAACTTCAGAGGCGATGCTGTTCAGAGGTCGAACTAAAGAGCAGAAAGAGAGAATTTTTTCTCGATCTAATTCAAGACACAGAAAGGGTAAAGAAAAATGCTGGTACTATGTCAAAACAGGACATCTCAAGAAAGATTGTTGGAAGAGAAAATAATTTGAGGAAAAATTTACGAAGGAAGCAAATTTGGCTATAACAAATTCAGGTATGACTGATCAAGTTTTATCTGTTTCTAGTAATTTACAATATCAAGAAGAATGGTAGTTAGATTCAGGTTCCTCCCACCACATGCACTCACATAGAAATTGGTTCATTTCTTACCAGTCTCTTGATGAGGGTGTAGTGTTTATGGGAAATGGTATTCCCTATAAAACTGTTGGGGTTGGCGGTATTAGAATCAAGGTGTTCGATGGTATTGTTAGGGAATTAACAGATGTTAGATATGTACCTGAGCTTAAATCAAATTTGATTTCATTGGGAGTGTTGAATTCTTGTGGATATAAGTATATAGGTCAAGGTGGAGCACTTACATTGTTGAAAGGTAGTTTAGTAGTGATGAAGGCGACAAAGATTGATAACCTTTATAAGCTGGAAAGGAGTACTGAAGTAGCATATGAAGTGATAGATGTATCTTCTTATTTATGGCAAAAGCATCAAGGTCATAAGAGCAAGAAAGAATTGCAGGTACTGGTAAACAATAAGTCATTTCCAGACTTAAAATCTTTGTTTTTGAATTCCTGCTTGTTTTATATCTCTGCAAGTTATGATGGTGGTATAAAGGGATGTTGTGTGTGGGATCTTGCTTCTCACAAGGTCATCATTGACATATATATAGTATGTATGGAACAACCAAAATGGTTGATTCAATATTGCAATGGTAAATTTGTTTGCATGCTAGATAATTCATTATATGGCCTATTGGTACCCAAGCAAATATACAAGAGGTTTGAATCCTTCATAGTGAGTCATAATTTTTCAAAGGGTAGGAATGACTATACAATTTATAGTACATTCACAGTCTTGATGTTATTTACTGATGATATGCTTGATGCAAGCCGAAGCATGGATAAAATCAATAAGAAAATGACTCACGTGGACAACACAATTCAGATGAGGGATCAAGGAGCAGTAAAACAAATTATGGGCATGGAAGTACACAGAGATGGTAATGGTAAGTTGTGGTTGGAGTTCAGTATGAACATTGTAAAACCAGTTTTTATCCCTCTTGCTTTCCATTATAAGTTTTCTTCAAGCATAGGTCCTGTATATAAAGAAGAAAAGGTTATGTCTCGTGTAAGTTCAATAGGAGGTCTGTTGTATGTGATGAAATGGTTAAGACCATATGTTTCACATGTTAATGATGTTGTCATATATGTGATAGATTCACGTGCTGCAGTGAAATGGGTGCTTCAACGTTTGAGAAGCACAAATGCCACTTATAATGGTTACACTTAGATGGTCTGTGATAATTGTAATGTATATTTTGTAGGTGTTTTGGATAGGAGGAGATGTATCACTAAATATGTCTCACAACATAGTTGTGGAAGACATGTTGGAGGTGGAGTGACCCCTTAGAAAATCCAAACTCGTGCAAGTGATGCAGGAGCATCCGCAACATCCGCAATTCAACATATCAACCAACGCGAGGAGGAAGATAATCGTACAGCTGGACAAGCCAGCAAACCTTTTTGATTTTGAATTTCACCTTGGTATTGTTGCGCCGCCGTTTGCTAAAGGCATTCAAAGCCAGGCGCACTTGTATTATGTTACAGATAGGAAGGCATTAAATACAATTAAGGCTGGTAGATAGAAAGTAGCTGTAGATTAGACAGTCACCTTTCGAGAGGGAAAACRGAGTATAGACACCCTCCCTTGTATCATTGTAATATACACATTCAGCATAGAGAAGAGCAGAGAACAGAGCAGAGAGCCTGTGAAGAAACTCCATGTACAAACATTGAATTAATAGGAAAGAGCTTTGATTCAATCCCATGGACGTGTTCGACCTTTGTGTGTGGTTAATATTGTGTCTTTGCATGTTTGCGTCATTTTATGATTATCTGTTATATGCTGCTTATGTGATTGCATATCAGGTCAGAAATCTGAGGGAATGAGTTCCAATTGTTTCTCTGCTTAAGCCAGGAGATTCCTGCATAGAGTGCAGTTGAATTCCTCCGCATAGAGTGCGTCAAGGAGGCTAAGCAGCTGAACCTTTGTTCTCGTTTGCCCTGAGTAAGTTGGGATTGTTCAAGCCGTGTAGGTGAGTGCAGGTTGGATGGGAGTCTCAGTAGCAAGTCTGAGAAGGAAAAGGTCGAGACTGTTGCGAGTGTGAGTGCACAGAACCCGGGAGACTTTTTCACTGTTGGAAGTGGTTGAAGACCGAACGCAGAGAGTGCGTCGAGAAATCTCTGAAGGAATCAGAGAGAGATAAAGCTCAGGAGGGACAGTTCCTTGGAAGCATCTCAGGAAAAGGCCTTGGAGAATACCTTTGAGTCGCTGTGGGTGCAGACCCCAGTGAAGTCGCACAGGGCAAAGGTGGTAGGGTGGAAGATTCTCCAGAGGAAGAGAATCGACGACTAGGAGTTGTCGAGG
>ML787330.1:535189-572226 GCA_009831015.1 Picea engelmannii
CCAAGAGGTGAAGACATAAGCACGATAAAAACAACTCAAGTTGCAATAAATTAAATGTGTGTGGGGGGATTTGAAGTGTTAAATCTTGATTCATTGCCATATGTTGTAATATTTGGACAAAAAACATATATGTTTCTAAAAATCACATGATTGTATATTTTCATCGTTTACCCTTATTATAAATTAAGGTTATCATAATATGTAAACATGTTGAAAGCATGGTTAGGCATATGTCATTTCCAAGAGGTTAAGAAACAGGTAGGTAGTAGGTTGACAAAATCCCCAAGAGGTGAAGACATAAACACGATAAAAACAACTCAAGTTGCAATAAATCAGACGGGTGTGGGGGGATTTTAAGTGTTAAATATTGTTTCATTGCTATATGTTGAAATATTTGGACAAAAACATATATGTTTCTAAAAAAACACATGATTGTATATTTTCATCATTTACTTTTATTATAAGTTAGGGTTATCATAATATGTAATAGGTACAAATGAAATAAAATGTTATCAACATCTTCTGAATATTCATGAATTGTAATTTTAATATGACATTTTACACATTCAATCACATACAATTTTTTTTAATGATTCTAAAAAGTATTAATTAATAAATAATTATTAAATTTGTAGTAAGAAATAACTAAATTATTAATTACTTGATATTACTGAGAACTATACACTATATATTAAAGCTATGTAATTTCTAAAACAAATATGAAGTGATTAGTTCAGTAATAAGTATAACTATGCCTAATAAAATGGTGCTCTATGATTAAATTATCACAAAAATGCTTTTACATAGTTTATGCATTGGTGCTTTTACATAGTTTTAGGTTTAGCGTAGTACCCTCATTTCAGAACCGATGTTATACCATAACAAACACACCGATACACCACCATATACTTTGCACCGACACTTCATTGTATCATTAAAACACTTACTGAAAGGATAAAGAACGCCAATAAATAGAACACATGCCCTGTAAATGACATGTAAACCCATATATGCACAAGGCACTCTAAAACACATCAAAAGTCAAAAGAGCACGAGTATATCAGATAACATTGTTTCTTTGACAAAGGTTACCCATGAACCCATGTCCCTTGAATTTGTTGTGCACCTATGTTAGCAAAGCACATTGGTACCCCTTTCTATCACTAAGCATAGAAGGTTAGATGACACTACTTGGTGGCTATTTTTTGTGATGTGATTGTACCAACAACACATCTGTGTGCCATGTTAGTAGTGGTGCAATGAAAAAAATAATCTCTACAAAAATGATGAGCCCTCATTTGTTCCATTTTGGGACACCTTTTTCCTTGTCTAAAACAACCCTTTTTCTCATTAACACCCTTTAATATTATATTTTTGGTTTTGAAGTATGGATTAAGTCTTGAGGTAACTCTCATCGTATTTTCCTATGTTTTCATTTGATTTCTGGTCTAGTCTATGTTTATCCTTCACTAATTATTGTATGAAGGTTTTACTATAGATCTACTTTTTGTACGATGTGGATCCAGGAGCCAACATCATCAACCACTTCTTGGACATATTTTTGGATGAGTTGTTATAGGTCATGTATATTGTTGTGAATCCTACAGTTTGTTGAAGATCTTATAGACCATGACAATGCATAATTCATTAATTTCTATGGGCCTTGTAGCCATGAAAAATAGTTTGTTGATCACGTAAAATTGGAATGAATGTAATCATGGTTTAGGGGAATCATTTGTCTATTTCACTTATGAGTTTTGTATAATAAAAAGTATGTTTCAACAACTTGGCAATCGTTTCATTCTCAAGATGGTTTATATTTAAGGCACTTGTATTTTTATTTTATAGCTTTGTGTATAAAAGAGCACTATCATCACTGAGTAAGGGGTCAATATATACTCTTGGGAAGAAGACACTTAGTTTGAGATAGTGCAAGTTATTTTGTTAATACAAAGAGGGTTCCAATTTCATACATTGTGCATGATGTTGTAGAAATAGTGCATGCTTAAGTTAAGCTTGTTGTGAGTTAGTTTCAATACCCTTGTTCTGAGAATACATGGCCTACTCCATAGAATAAGGTTGCTACTTAGTTAATAGTTTGTTATTTTTAATTTTATTATTAGCTTATATCTTTATTTTTGATCTTTGTTCATTTTAATTGTTGTTGTGTGATTATCCTATTTCATATTTAATTGCTACAGTTTCAATTCTTTGCTTTTGTCTTGAATTGTTCCAATTTGTTCTTTGTATGGTTATAAAATTATTATAGTTTTATCAATAGACATAATCAAACCATCGTGTAGTTATATTCAACTTGCTATGAATGTGATTTTAATTCAATAGATAAAAAATCCTTCTCATTGTTTACCTTGTTCATACCATTGAGCTCATAATTCTAAAGCATAGATGTAATTGTGATTTGTAGAGTAATTCCAACTTCAATTCTAGAATTAATTGCAATTTCCCTTCTATAGAGCATTCTAGAAATTGATAACAAGAGTATTTGAGACCTGGACATATAGTGCATGACATCTTATAAAGAATTTTGATCCCTAGTTGATAAATCAAATGATTCTCTAGTTGAGCATCCCTAACTCAATTGATAGGGTGATAAAAAAAGACTATCATTTTTCGTGTCATTTCCAGGGAGATGCCAAAGGCTCAAAATTTCTTGACATTTATTTAGAAACAACACATGGTATGTGGATCAACTAGAGAGATTGTCGACAACCTCTTGATGGAATATCATACATTATTACACATTAATTTTAGATCATACATGATGCATGAATCAAGCTAGGGATATAAAAGGACAATTTTGTGGTGCAGTAAGAACCATCCAAAGTACTAACCAACTTATAGGAAAATGAATACGAGGAGGGGGTTTAATGGTAAAATTTGCATCTCAGCCATATCACTAGGAAGGAAGTGTAGAATTTAGTCCTGTAAATACTCATATTGAAGTCGATTTTGTGGTTGAAGTATAGCTTATAAATTATGTTGTAGGTCCTCCAAATCTATATGAGTTGATTAGTGGCTAGGAAGAGTTAGAATTCCAAGAGAATCCAATCGAAGAGCCCAAGTTTTTTGGAGAAACCATTCCTTCTAAGGAATTGGTAGCATAAGGAGGACCAACTTTTTGGAATACTAATCTATTGGACAACATGGCAAGAGAAGTATAAGGTACATGTTCTAATAAAGAAGAGCATACCACTTTTGAATTCCCAATTCAAGAACTAGGATGATTGGCTCAGATGAAGAATAATCCACCTTCAACACTACCAAATTTTAATGGGTTGGAAAGAGAATATCTTGACACATTTCTCTTTAATTTCAATTTCCTTTGTAGGAGTTATTACTATCATACTTATGCCTAGAAACTAAAGTTATTCCCAACCTTAGTAAAAAAATGCAGCATTGCATTGTTTCACGAATTTAGGGGGGACCAACATTTTCTCATGGGATGAGATGAGGAAGATATTTCTGAAGAAATATCAAGATTATTACAAGGAAATATATTTGAGTGAAAACTTTTTAAAATGACCTAGAAAGAAGATGAAATCTTGGAGGACCATGTTGAGGGATTTCAATACAACTTGTAGAGAAACACAAGTTGAATTCAAAGACCCTTTG
Source organism: Picea engelmannii (assembly GCA_009831015.1). Taxonomy (NCBI): domain Eukaryota; kingdom Viridiplantae; phylum Streptophyta; class Pinopsida; order Pinales; family Pinaceae; genus Picea; species Picea engelmannii. The sequence continues at coordinate 538,823 of ML787330.1, forward strand.
AATTATTCTTTTAAGGGGAATTCAGGATGAGTGTATTGAATTGTTGAATTTGATGGGATCAGGAGATGTTTCCCAGTTGGATTATGAATAAATACATGAGTTATGTAAAGAATAATCACAAGGTAATTCTAAGCATGGAAAGGATCCCAAAGACATTGTTGTCGAAGTTACAAGATCATTTGGAGGAAGAATCACCCATGCCGAGATTGGAAATTTATTGGAAGAGTTTAAGAGTGATATTCTTAGCTCCCTATGTTCTCAACTAGATATATTACAAGTTAAGAATAAACATAAGGAAGCATAATCAACACTAGAAATATTCTATTCCAAATGTCAAAAGAAGCATCCTTTGAAGGACTACCCACTGAATAGAGATGAAACTTGTGGAATATGTCATTAGAACCATGCAACCAGTCACTACCCTTCATGGCATTAAACAAAATAAGTATACTAAGGAGCCAACAAGGATACCAAGAAAAACTATTTTGTTTCCCAAATATAGTCCTAGAAACCACGACCACCAAGTATGGTTTAAGACCCACATCAATTTTATGATTCATTTTGGCATAACTCTCATTGTCCTCCTTAGAATTGGTATTTCCCCATTCCTTGGAAACAATGGGAATCCCAACCAACCCAAAACCATCCTTGGAAACAAGGTTGGTGAGGGCCTCCCTTTGGAAACATGCAACAAACATCTCAAAAACTCCAACAACCTCAACCCTTTGCACAACCATAACAATTCCAACAAAAATAATTACAATTTCCACAAATACTAGGCTATCCCACCTTTTTTTATATTTCCTATGGACTATCAAGATATACATCTATGATCAAGAACAATCCTCAATAATCAAAATTCCCCTATCATTTCATAACAAGAAGATGAGGAAGTTAATTCCCTTGAAGATGAGATTCCAATAGGGGATAACTCTACTAGACATCTTTATGGAAAAATTCCAAACAAAAGTCCTAAAAACACCAATCAATATAAACCAAATAGACTTGCACCATCCCCTCCATATCCAAAAAGTATTTCCTTAGATAGAATACCCATTCATCCTAAATATGATTTCCTAGGAGAAATAAGGAGTGCGTGCATCAAAATTCCCCTATGTCAAGCAATTAAGGCCATTCCCATCTATGATAAAAACTATTAGAGAGATATGTTTGAAGAAACCTTGTAGGAAAAGGAAGGACACTTAGATTTCCCATTGTTCAATTAGTTGATTTGTTTCTAGGGGAGGGTTTCATGGCCAAATATGTTGATCCTAGTAGCCCCAACGTTGTTGTTCACATCAATAACACCCTCATCTCAAACACATTGATTGACTTGGGAGATACCATAAATGTTATGAACAAATAAACTATGAAGAGACTATGTTTAGCTAATACACATTAGACTCCTACAATGCTTTAATTAGTGAGCGATCAATAGTTAAACTTGAAAGAATATTGGAAGATGTAGTGGTCTTAATGGACTCTTAGGAGTACCCAATATATTTTATGATTTTATAGTTGAGTTCTAACCTTGGAGGCTATCCATTGATCTTGGACCAACCTTGGTTGGCCACCATGATGCCTATATTGGATGTTGGATGTAAATATGGGAACATGACCATTTCCCATGAAAAATCCACGAAAGAACCTACATTGTACCCCCTTGCCAATCCCCTCACTACTGATGATGAGACTCCTCCATGGGTAGGGGAGAAGGATAATGATGAAGAAAGTGTCCAACCACTACTCACTATTGATCAAGCTCTTGATTTTAAGGATGAGAATGAATATGATATTATCGATCATTTCCTTTGTAACTCTTATCCATCCCAACATCTAGTTCCATAGTTTCTTAAACACATTATGGACCAATACTTGTAGGAAAATTGTTCCTTACCTACTCTTTAATTCAAGATTGATTCCATGTCTTGTTCCATTTATTCTACAACAACAAATTCCAGTATATCAATGGAAATTATCCCATGAAAAGCATTGAACATCAATCCTACATTAGAGACCTCTTAGCAGGAATAATTGCTAAAAATATTACAGGAAAATAATGGTGCATTTTCCTACGAATACATAGATATGAAGGGTATTCATCCTAATTTGTGTACTCGCCATATATATATGAAGGGTGACTCTTGACTTATCCAACAACATCGACATTGAATGAACCATGTCTCACAAGAGATAGTGCAAGAAGAGTTATGAAAGTTGCTTGATGTAAACTTGATTTACCCTATCTTTGATAGTTAGTGGGTCTCTCCATTAGCAATCATTCCAAAGAAAAATGGCAAGTGGTTTATTTGCGTTGATTATTGAAAACTAAAAAACGCCACCCTAAACTGGTATTTTTCCTTACTTTTTTGTGATCAAGTCCTAAACACCTTCAAAAATAATTTGTTTTCCCTTCCTCGACAGATTTAATGGATACAACCAAATCCAAATGGCTTTAAAGGAATAGGAAAATACTACTTTTACATGTCCATGGGGGACTTATGCCTATGGGATCTTTCCCTTTGGACTCCATAATGCACTCGCTACTTTCCAATGAGCTACTTTGGGTATATTTTCAGACTTGATTCGTGATTGTGTATATGTCTACATGGATGATTTTACTATCTATGGTAACACTTTTGAGGAAGCCACAGAAAATCTAGAAAAAGTTTTAAAATGATGCCAAGAAAAAAAACTTTCTCTTATTTATGATAAATTTTAACATAAGGGATTCTACTTGGTAATCATATTTCTCCTTTAGGTATTCGAGCAGACCTAGTGAAAATTAAGGTAATTTCAAACTACCTTTCCCTCAAACTAAAAAATATTTTTGTATCTTCTTAGGACATCAAACATGTTGGTTATTATTGTCATTTCATTGTTGATTTTACAAATATTGTGTCACCCTTACTCAAATTTCTTTCTAAAGATGCAAATTTTCATTGGATAGTTCAATTCTAGGATGCTTTTATGAATCTAAAAGAAAAATTATCAGTAGCTTTGGTATTAAGGGGGGGAATTTGTTCAACAACACATGTATTCCGACAGAGGACAAACAACTTTAGTAACTACTTACAAAACCAGATCAAAGATCAACACACCGATGTTTTTACGTGGTAAAACCCCTGTGGGGAAACATCCATGACCCCAACCAACATGGCCACTAGGAGCAATTTATTAATTCAAAAGAAAATATTACAAAGAGATTTACAAGATAGTTTCTCACAATAGATCATCGAAAAATGACCCTCCATGCTATTTAAATAGAGATCATGAACCAATTCGGTGTTAAGCCATGGATCAATGTAGCCATTAAGATCGAGGAGAATATGAACCATCAAATCACTCTATGATGGGAACATATCATGACCATCAGATTACCTAACTACAAATGAATACTAAAGAAACACACTAAGAAACAGACTTTAACCTAATGACACATTAGACCAAGTTGGTCTTAACTAACTCCTAAGTGTCTAAATATCCTAAAATCCCCCCTTAAGAAAAACTTGGGATAAGATTGAAGGATTTACAAATGAGACACAATAGGAGAAGGGATGATGCATTAGAGACTATCCCCCCTTAATGACAACTTCCTGAACTCCTAACATAGATCGATGTTTGGAAAGCTTCTCTTCTGTAAGAGACATTTTGAAAATGTCCACAACTTGATCTTCTGTAGGGAAATAGAGCACTTCAATAACTCTATCATGAATGATCTTTTTGATGAAGTGCATGTGTATCTCGATGTGTTTTTTGAGCTGATGTTGAACTGGGTCTTTGGCGAGCTTGATGGGACTCTGATTATCGCACCAAAGGGTTGTCATATGTTGCTGCTAGAATCCAAACTCTGAAAGGATCAGTTGAAGACACAAGGATTCTTGACTTGCATTAATGGTTGCTCGATACTTTGCTTATGCTGAAGAAAGAGAAATAGCCTCTTGTTTCTTCTGGTCCAAGTGGAAGGTCCTGAACCAAGGCTGAAAACATAACCTGCAATAGAATTTCGATCATCAGGGTCAACGACCCAATCTAAATCAATGAAACCAACCAATAAAGGATCCCCCCTCGAACTATAATGTATATTGAACTAAATTGTACCCTGGACACACCGAAGTATCATTTTAGTTTCTTTCTAATGAATTTCATGGGGTGTTTGCATATACCGGGCAACAAGACCAACAAAAAAGGAAATATTTAGGATGGGCATGAGTCAAATATAAGAGGCTACCAACTAACTGATGATAAAAAGTGACATCAACTTTGAGAGAAGTACAAGTGGAATAAAGTTTGACTCCAGACTGGAAGGGAGAAGGGGCTGGCTTAGAATCATCCATGTGAAAGCGACGAAGAAGGCCACAAGCATACTTAGACTGGGAAAGAAAGATTCCTTCCTTGGTTTGTAATACTCAGAGGCCAAGAAATAGTGCAAATAGCCTAAGTCAATCATTTCAAATTTCTTCTTAAGGATGGTTTTCACATTGTTTAAAAGTTTAGGGTCACTACCAGTGAGGATAAGATCATCAACATAAAGAAAAATGATTATGAGATGGATTCCTAGTTTCTTGGCATGAACATTAGGATTAGAATGGCATTTAGAAAATCTGGTGTCAAGAAGAAAGTTGTCCATTTTTCCATACCAAGCTTGAGGATATTTCTTAAGACCATAAAGATATTTCTTAGGAAAAAAACAAGGCTTCAGTCATTCTTGACATAACTAGGAGGTTGCTCCATGTAGATTTATTCTTGCAAATCCCCATGTAAGAAGGTGGATTTGAAATCCATCTGATGGACCTCCCATTTATGTGAGGTTGCAAGGGCTAGAACAAGGTGGATGGAATTCATTCTGGTGACGAGGGAAAATGTTTCATTATAGTCAATGCCTTCAACTTGAGAGAATCCTTTGGAAACTAACTGAGCCTTGTGTCTTTCAACACTTCCATATAATGCATACTTAGTTTTGTACACCCATTAACATTTGAAAAAAATTCTTCCTTTCAGAAGAGGTACACGATCCCAAGTATCCTTCGCCAGTAAAGAGAGATACTCTTCATTCATCGTTGTGTCCCAATCTGTATGACCTGAAGCTTCTACAAATGTTTCTGGATCACGAGTCTCTAAAACTTGAGCCAAAAGAGAAGAGGTTCACTAGAATTGTGAACATGTCCGATGGTGATATGAAGGATCACCAGTAAGATCACCAACTACTTCTTGTGTTGAATGGATCCATCTGGGAAGTTGTGGTGTTGGTGTAGGTTCATGTTCAATGGACTCATATAGAGGAAGGTGAGAAAACAGAGGTGGATTTTCATCCTCATTGTCATCATTTTAAAAGAAACCAGAATAGGAACAGAAGATGGCACAAACGTCGAATATGGATTGCAGGCTGAAGAAGGCAAAAACATCAAATTAGGCTCGTAGGTTAAGATATTTTCATCAAATTTAACATCTCTTCTAATAATAATTTCATTAGAATGAGGTTGAAGAAGTCTGTAACCTTTGACATCTTTAGAATAACCAACAAAAATAAAATTCTCACTTTTAGGATGTAAAACTTTCATTTTCTCATTAGGAATGTGAAGCATGCTACACTACCAAATACAAAGAAGTGGATTACATCTGGATTAATTTTATTCCATGCTTCTTCCAGTTTTATATTTTTAAGAGCCTTTGTGGGAGTGTGATTTACTACGTAATTTGCACAGTTAATGGATTCCACCCAATAATTAAGGCTTAATCCCTTAGATTACATCATACAATTAGGAATTTCTTTTAATGTGTGATTATTTCTCCCAACAACACCATTTTGTTGTGGTGTATATGGAATAATATGTTGCATATGAATTCCCTTAGAACTGCAGTAACTTGTAAATTTATTGTTTACATATTCTCCTCCATTATTTGTTCTTAACATTTGAAGTTGATGTCCAGATTGTTTTTCTACAAGGGATTTATAGGCCAAAAACTTGTCAAATACTTTTCTCTTAAGTTTTAAGAAGTAAACCCAAGTGCGTCTGGAGAAGTCATCAATGAAAGTTAAGAAATATTTGCACCCAAAAAAAGAAGGAGAAGAAAGCAGACCACATAAGTCACTGTGAACAAGCTACAAAGGGGTCGAGGCGTGCTCAAAGACACATTTGTCAAAACTGTCCCGATGATGTTAGTCGAGAACATAATTGACACAAACACCATCTCTGCAAGAAACAAGAGGAAGACCAATCACCATGTGTTGATTACATAGTTGTTGCAATGAATGATAGTTTAGATGACCAAACCGCTCATGCCAAAGTTTTGTTAAGTCATTTCTATGAGAAACAAAAACTCATGGAAAATATGATGACCCAAAGTTGTCAAATTTGTACAACCTGGTAATATCATCAACGATTCCGGTTGCGAGGACATGCTTATGATATTTTAAATCCTTATTTACAACTTGGTGAGGTGAAAACTCTACGATTTTACCTTCACCTGAATGAGTGATATGATATACTTATAGAAGGTTGCAGGAAAGACTGGGAACACATAATACATCATTGAAATGACCATTATCTACCTGAACTGTTATAGACCCTACAACACTAAGAGATCTATCATCACCAAGAAATATTTTCTTAGTGTTTCATTCATTTAGAGAAGAAAATATGGCTTTATCCTTAGCCATATGATAATATTCTTCAGAATCAATAAGCCACTCATCAAAAGAAGAAGTAGAAGTTGCATTGAAGGAGAAACCATAAGCAAAAAGTGCATGTCCATGAGAATAAGAAGAAGAAGAAGAAGAAGAAGAAGAAGAAGAAGAATCAATACTGATGTTGTGCTTCTTCATCGCTGCTTCTAAAGCTTCCATTTTTTAAAACATTTGGATTCCACAAACCATCCTTCCCACAAAAGTTGCAATGACTGTCAGTCTTACTTTTGGATTTTTCTCCTTTGTCACTATTAGAAGGGGAAGTTGGTTGAGAGGGTTTGGGATCCTTGTTTTGCTTGTTGTTGTGGCGATGATGTTGCTTCTTGAGATTCTTGGATTTATCTTTCTGTTGGGTCACTAAGGCTTTGTTAAAGGTACATGTAGTGTTGAATACTCCAAGTTGCACAAGTTTATCTTCCTCTCTAATCAAAGCATTACATAAATACTCAAGAGTGGGATCTTTATAGGCACTCTCTAGAGCCTCTCTCATGGTATAAAAGGTAGATACAAGGATAAAATATGCACTACCAAGCTTAGAAAGGATAATATAGATGCATTGATCTTCCTTCATATCTATTTTGTAGTCTATACATGAAATTCGAAGTGTTTTGAACTTAGATAAATAAGCTTCAATGCAAGAAAAATCATTAGGACTCATATTCATTAACTAATTTTCTATCTAGTGGGCTCAAATAATATTGTGGTTACCAAACATAGCTTCAAGCTTAGTCCAAGCTGCATCGAGAGCATCAATTCATTGAAGGTGAAACCTTAAATCAAGAGAGATGGACATTCTTATTATTCCACTTGCTTCATCACTCTTATTATCACATTTGACTTTCTTTTCATCATCAGTGTGTTTTGGTTCTTTTCCCAAGATAATCTAGTATAATCCTTTACTTCTTAATACATCTTTCATATGGGATTTCCATGATAATTAGTTGGTACTGGTAATAAAAAGATCATTGGGAGATGCCAAATTAAAATATGAAGAAAAAGATGAAACTGATGGTTTGGATGGAAATAAATAAAAAAACAGCCTGTTAAAAAAAAACGACATTGAAAACATACTTCAAATGTGAAAGTTATACCATTTAAAAAAACGACATAAACGATAACCAAAGATCCATGTGGCAAGTAGAAGTTGGTTCACATGATGATGCTCATCCTTATTTAACTTTTCCTATAAACTCACTTTTAAGTAAGTTACTTATGAAATGACCCACTTTTATAACATAAACGAGAATCACTTTTACAATGAAGTTACTTTATAAATGAAAGTTACATGCAAAAATTAACTTAAAATAAAATATTAAAGTTATTTAATAGTGATTCACTTTTATAATTAAGTGAAATGCACTTTACAATGAATGCATGAACTTAAAAAAAAGTAACAAAAAATATCAAGACCTCTTACTAAGTAAAATAATTTTCAACCAAGTGAGCTAGTGCAAAACATATTATAGTGTTAAGGAGGATTGGGGGTGTTGTTGATGTTGTTGTGGAAGACGACTTTGGCGTGCATGCTAAAAACAAACTTGTTTCCATACATTCACACACACACACAAAAAAAAAAATCATTTTTTGACAATAACAAGGGTTAGATCTCGATTAGCTTACCCAGAAAATGCAAATTTAATCTCTCTTTCTAATTTACCGAGATCGCACAGAGTGCGTGGAAAAGAGCATATGCAGACGAGAAAACCCTTTCTGCTCTGTTTCTGATTTGTTGAGATCACACAAAGAGGGAACTATGCATACATAGATAAAAAAAGAGTAGCAACCTGGAAATAAAAAATAGAAAACCAAAATAAAACCAAATTATTATCTCTGTAAAAATTTAAAAAGGGAGTATTCATGTTTTATACCTCCAGATTTGATCGAAATGGCCATATATTGGGCAAACAGAAACCTTTTTGAGTGAAATGAAAAACATTTCTAGCTGAAATGAGTGCTCTAGATATAATGGAAGAATCTTCTCAACCCAAAAATGTATGCCAAAAAAAAGAGAGTTGTAGCAACACAACTTCAAGATATCGATCTACAACGAGAATGGATCTTCAAATGTGCTCTGATACCATGTTTGACAACACAGGTATTCCAACAAAGGATGAAAATAGTCGGTAACCACTCACACAACCAGATCAAATATCAACACACCAATGTTTTTACGTGGTAAGACCCCTGTGGGGAAACGTCCACGGCCGTAGCCAATATGGCCACTTGGAACAATTTATTAATGTAAAAGAAAATATTACAAAGAAATTTAAAAGAAATTTTCTCACAATCGATCATCGGCAAATGACTCTCCATGCTCTTTAATTAGAGATCATAGAACAATTGAGTGTTAAGCCATGTATCAATGTAGCCATTAAGATCGAGGAGAATATGAGCCATCATATCACTCTATGTTGGGAACATATTATGACCGTCAGATCACCTAACTAAAAATTCATATCAATGCATACTAAAGAAACACACTTTAACCTAACGACACATTAGACCAATTTGATCTTAATTAACTCCCAAGTGTCTAAATATCTTAACAAAATTGGTCCCTACCTTTTTATTTCTTTACAAATGCTTCTGATACAACGATTAATGTAATGCTTGGATAAAAATGAGATCAACAACCGTATGCTACCTACTTCATCAACACAAATCTTTCTCCCACTCAATTGAACTATATGATAACTATAAAGTATTTTCTTGTTGTTTTCCATGCTATTAATAAATTTTGACATTATATAACTGAATATCCTGTATTTGTGCATACTAACCACTTTTCCATTCACTATTCGATGAATAAACCTATTACTAATGGTAGAGTGACACGATGGCCATTTTTACTATAGGAATTTAACATCACCATCCTTGATGAGCGAAGAAAAGAAAATGTCGTTGTTGACTTTCTTTCCAGGCTCGCCAATGATGGGGAGCCCATACTCATTGATGATGTTTTTCCTTATGAACATGTGTTTTAATAATGTATTAACACAATGTGGTTTGCAGATATTGCTAATTATTTGGTTGCACGAAAACTTCCATAACATCTTTCAAAGGAGTGATAGAATATTGTCAAACATAATGCCATGTACTCATGGGTTCAAGTCAACCTCTTCCACATAGGGTTGGATATTTTTATCCCACATTATGTTAGGGAAGATGAGGTTTATGACATCTTGAAAGCATGTCATGATGAACCTTGTGGCGGTCACTGTTAGAAAAATGGGTGTGCTCGTTTAACCATAGACAATATAGAAATATTGTCTCCCAACCATAGGCACAAATGCTACCCCCGAGCACCTTAACCTTGACAAAGAGAAGAATTCTAGTAGAAAATCAATAGCCAACTAAGGTTAGTGCACCAAGAAAAATAACCAAATACTAATAAAAAAGTCCAAGCCATAAAAAACAAAAATACAAGTTGCAGTGGTTGCAACTGCAACTACTCTCCAAACTTGCACACAACTGATTTTCTACAGTTACGAGTGAGTGAGTTCCAAATGAGCTTCGACGTCCTGTATTTGTACTACTCCTTCTTAGCTGTCTGGGCCGACTTCTCTTCCTGGAGGATAAAAACTCAATATTAATTATTCTCTTTAGCCGACTTGTCTTCTAGGGTTATGTCCAAGGCTTTAGGTTTTCTCTTGCTTCCTGGAATATTCGAGTATCATCAAAGGTTACAAGTGGAGGTTAATACCTCCTACAACTACCATAATATCAACACTCCCTCCTAGATAGGGAGGTATAGAAGGCAATGGTCTTGAGCACAAACATACCATTTAACCGTTAGCATCAACATAACCACACATGCTATCTCGTGATCAAATCATGAGCACCATCATCACTATCCAACTGGATAATCTCCATGGAAATCATAACAATGCCATCCAATAGAACACTACTGTGTCTATTTATAGTAGTATACAACTACTATCCGATGGAACACAACCAATCTCAGTAGCACATTGCTACTAACTAGTGACCCATAGTCACTATCAATGGATCACATCCACCACAATAGTGTTGATGATTGCACCGTCGTGTGACATTCTCCAGTTTGTTCTCCTCTGGACTGAGTTGAGTCGATCCGTGAGAGGGCCCATGTCATGGGTGTGTCATCCTCCTTTGGATTGAGTTGATATGATGTGTGCCCATGTGTTGGGTGTGCCCATGTGATGGGTGTGCGTCAGAATTTGGATTGAGTTGTGATGATGTGTGGTCTCTCGTCTACTCCTTTGGAATGAGTTGAGATGACTTGAGATGGTCGCATGCCTTGTACTCCTCTGGACTGAGTTGATTCGGCTTGAGATGGTCTCCTACCTTGTACTCCTATGGACTTATTTGAGTCGGCATGATATGGTGCACCAGATGGTACTCTTGTGGATTCGATTGAGTGTGACATCCCTGTGGATGAGCACAGGTGGACGTGTCTCTAGTGGCTGAGCACTAGAGGATGAGAGAGATCCTTTCTATATTGTTTGAGATTAAGATTTACTTGTAACCCTAATTATGTTGTGAAGGGTACAAGTCGACCCCACCATATGAAAGATAATTAATATTGTGTAATGATTAATTATATTATTGAGTTAATGAGGTTGGCCCTGTTGTGCCAGAAACACCTTTTTTTGTGTCAGTTCTTGTTTAAATAAGAGAGAATCCCCATTGTGGATTACACACTCTCACTTGTCATCTCAGAATTTCAGCAAGCACTTGTACGACTGAAGTGCACACCTCTCTTGGGTGCTAGTTTCTAGGTTTCTGTAAGAACCCTCTTGTGTGCTAAGGTCTATGGTGTGGAGGATCTTCTCTTGAGAATATAGCAAAGGATTGTTGGGTTTTTCCCTTGATTGAGAAGGGTTTTCCCAGGATACTTTTTGTGTTCTTGTGCATGGTTATTCTTCTTGTGATCTTGGTTATTGCAACACTTGTGTATGGTATTGATGCATTGTTTATGGTTCAAGTACATGCTAAATGAAATAAAATACATGTGCATGAGCTAAGCATTAAAATTCAACGATTAGTATACAACTACTATCCAGAGACATACAATCTCTACAACAATCATATCATCTGATATCAATCTTCATAAACATTATCATGATACGAACTGAGTCATCTGGGCCATTCTTCCACTCACATCTATGAGATCCGGAAGAGAATCTTCCCTAAGAAAATAAAACATCATCCATGGGCTATCTGGACTATTATTCTCAAGCATAGAAGAATAACTGTCCCTGATTTCTGAGCCTGGACCATTCACCTAACTGGGCCATTCCTTCGGCTCTAATCACAGTGCAACCTGGAGAGAATGAGTTTTCCCTAGGGAATGTCTTTCCGTGATCTCTGAACCTATACCATTCACCTAACTAGGCCATTCCTCCAGCACTAATCATAATGAAAACTAGAGAGAATGAGTCTGCCCTAGGGAATGACTATCCAGACCATTCCTAGGGAAATGGTTGTCCTGCACCAACCTCCAAAACAGACCATTCTTTGAAACTGCTCACAACTGTGAACTTCAAAAGAATGACTACTCGACGAGGCAAACCATTCTACTTGATCACTACTTAGAGTGACTGCCAAGAAGAATGACTGTCCTAGACCATTCCCCCACATTGACCACAAGGGGAATCGTTGTCTATGGTATATAAAAAATCTATAGAACCATTTTCATTATGAAAATGACTGTCCAATATGGACCATTTTCCAAATTGGAAAATGCCTGTCCGTTAGAAATCTCGAACCACTTTCCGGACTAGAAAGGGACTGCCCAACCTGAACCATTTTCCAAACTGGAAAATGACTGCCCATGAATAAATAATGTGTATCAGTGCTCCCTCCCAACCTGGGGAGGCATCTCTTCCCTTTCAACTAAGGGAGTTATCTCCATGAGCCCCATCTTGTCTCGTAAGTATGCAAACTTTATCCTAGACAAAGGATTTGTCAGAATATCTGCTATTTCCTCATCTATGGAGATATACTAGAGTTTCACTTCTCCTTCTTTGACTTTATGATGAATAAAGTAGTATTTGATTTAAATATGTTTCAACCAGTCATGAAACACCGGGTGTTCTGATAACCTCATACAACTTTGATAGTCACAGTATATTATGGTCAAATCTGGTACCTGATCAAATAATCCAGAAATCAACATCCTCAGCCATACTGCTTCTATACATGCCTCACATGCTGCGATATATTTTGTTGTGCTGAGTGCGACAGACTTATGTTTCCTGCTGGCCCATGATATCATAACAGGGCCCAAGATGAAACACATCCCTGAAGTACTCCTTCTGTCTTATGCACTCCCTGCCCAATCTGAATATGTGAATCCATGAAGTTGTATATCACTAGATGAAGTGTATCTTAAACCATAGTTTAGCGTCCCACGAATATATCTTAGAACATGCTTTGCAACTATCCAATGCTCATGTCTGAGTTCCATCTGGAACTGGCTTAAGGTGTTTACAACAAAGCAAATATTTGGTCGAGTATTCACTAGATACATCAATGACCCAATCAATTTCCAATATAGGTACAGGTCTACTGGATTAGAATCTGAGTCTCTTACTTTTCTTATATCTGTGGTCATAGGAGTGGCCATGGATTTGTAATCCATCATTCCAAATTTATGAAGAATCTTCACTGCATACTTTCCTTGTCCAAGGAAGACTTCACCACGCTTATGCCATACTTCTAGTCCCAAGTAATAGTGCACGAGACCAAGATATTTCATATCGAACTCAGAAGCTAGTTCCTTCTTACATTGGGTGATGAGAGACTACGCACCTGTCAAGAATAAGTCGTTGACATATAACCGTATAATCATAGGTGCATTGTTCACAACTTTGTAGTAGAGATTTGGATCTGCATGAATCTTAGAGAAACCAAGTCTTATTAAGTAGCTGTCTATTCTGGCATACCAAGCTCCTGGAGCTTGCTTGAGTCCATACATGGATTTCTTTAATCTACAAACATGAGTGTTTCTGGAATGTACTTCAAATCCTTGAGGTTGTTCAATGGATACTTCTTCTTCATTTGCTCCATTGAGAAAAATTGTCTTTACATCCATCTGATGTAGACTCCATCCCATGGAAGCAACAAGAGACATAATGACTCTAATAGAAGTATATCTGGAAACATGAGCAAAGATTTCATCATAATCTTCTCCCTCCTTCTGGGAGAACCCTCTAGCTACGAACATTGCCTTGTATTTGTCCACGCTCCTATCTGCTGCATGTTTGATCTTATAGACCCATTTTGAAGTTACCACTGATTTTTCTTTAGGTCTAGGCACGATTTCTCATACGTCATTCTTCATGATGGACTGGTGTTCTTCTATCATGGCTTCTTTCCATTGTTTCTTTTGCGCTGCTTCTTCAAATGTGGTGGGTTCTTCATTTATAAGCTTTGTCATACATGTTTCATAGATGGAGAATCTTTTGGGATTTTTTCTTTCTCTGAAGGTGCCACTTGGGGCTTTGAGTATTTCTGCTTCTTGTAGAGTAGCTTCAAGCCAGGTTGGACATTTTCTAGTTTTGGGTACAATAACTGATTCAATAGGTTCACATGGTTGCATCAGAGGATCAAGTTGTTCTGGTTCTTCATTCTGAATTTCTGGAAGATAGGTGCTTTCTTCTTTAAGCTCTTCATATTATTCTTCTATGGATTCTTCTATAGATTTCTTGAAAGCCATCTTCTCATTGAAGGTTAGGTCTCTGCTGACTTCAATCTTATGTTGTTATGGAATATAGATTCTATAGGCTTTGAATGATTCATTGTATCCAACAAATATGCCCTTCTTTCTTGAGGGTTCTAGTTTCTTCCTTTTATCCTTGGGGATATGAATGTAAACAGGGCACCCAAATATTCTTAAGTTTCCACATTGGGTTTCTTTCCTAAGAAGGCTTCTTCTGGAATCATATCCTTTAGTATGCGATGGGGACTTCTGTTATGAACATATATTGTTTTCATGGATGCTTCTCCCCATAACTACATGGATAAACCTTGATCATTCATTAGTGCCTTCACAATTTCCTCAATGGATCTATTCTTCCTTTCTGCTACACCATTTTGTTGAGGATTATGAGGAACAATTAGCTCCCTCATAATCCCTGCTGATTTGCAAAAGGAAACAAATTCCTTGGATGTGTATTCTCGGCCATTATTTGTTCTCAAATTCTTGATTTTCTTGTTTGTGAGGTTTTCTATTTTTGCTTTGAATTCTTGAAACTGGCTGAAAACTTCATCCTTTGTCTTCAGGAGATATAACCAAGTCTTTCTTAAGTAATCGTCCATGAAGATTACATAATAAAGAGAACGTCCTAGATATTTAACTGGCATTGGACCACAAACATCTGAATGTATTAGATCTAGGATTTCCTTAGATCTACTATTGCTTCTTGAGAATGGCTTCTTAACATTTTTACCAAGAGCACATCCTCTGCAAATTCCTTCATGTGTAGATTGTAGTTCTGGTATTCCTTCAACTATTTTCTTGAGAAAAGATAATGCTTGATAGTTAATTTGAGCATAACTTCTATGCCAAAGTTCACTGGGATTGACTTCATCATGTATAAGAGCTTCATCATTACGTTCGAGTAGTCTGTATAATCTTCCTTCATGAGTTCAAATAAGTCTAGCATTTTTTATGCTGGAGTCTCTAGACCAAGATAGTACTTCATCGTCAAAAAGGCTATTCTATTTCCTTTGTCTTCTAGGCAAGATACAGATACACAGTTCTTTTCTAAACTAGGTACATATAAGACATTACTCAAATGAACATTGTTACTTGATTTCAATTTGATGGAGGCTTGACCAATTCCTTCAATTGGATAGGTGTTCTTGTCTCCAAGTTCAACCTTGTAGGATGTCTTCTTTTCATTCAAACTGGAGAGTCTGACCCAATCTCCTGTCATATTCCTGGAAGCTCCATTGTCAATTATCCACATGCCATCTTCAAGAGTTCCTGTAAGAGCTGAATAATGTAGATGATCTATCTTTTCATTCATGATTTGTGTTGACTGATAGTTGGTCAAAATTTGGCTTTGACTATTCAAACATTGACTTTGACCCAAAATCTCAACTTTGACATTTTTTCCTTTTGAGAGTGCCAAGAGGTGCGTTGGACTAAGGTGCACTAGAATATCCTCTCCTTGAGTAAGGTGTTCCATCATAAGGTATTGGGAAAAAGTTTTAGGGTTTGTAGCTGCACCTGCTAGTAACCCTAGCGACAGTGCTTTAGTAATTGCACCTGCTATAAACCCTAGCTACAATTCTTCAATGAGCTTGATAATCTTATGGCTTAGCTTCCTTCCAGTGGTTAGACTGACTGAAGTAGGTGTGGGCCCATAACCTGTTAGAAAAATGGGTGTGCTCGTTTAACCATAGACAATATAACAATATTGTCTCCCAACCATAGGCACAAATGCCACCCCTAAGCACCTTAACCTTGACAGAGAGAATAATTCCAGTGGAAAATCAATAGCCAACCAAATCTAGTGCACCAAGAAAAATAACCAAATACCAATCAGAAAGTCCAAGCTAGAAAAACCGAAAATACAAGTTGCAGTAGCTGTAGCTACAACTACTCTCCAAACTTGCGCACAACTGATTTTCTGCAGTTGCGAGTGAGTGAGTTCCAAATGAGCTCTAGCATCCTATATTTATACTACTCCTTCTTAGCTATCTAGGCCGACTTCTCTTCCTGGAGGCTAAAAATGTGATGTCCCGTTCCTAAGAGTAGGCCAGCAGGGAGTGACTTAGTAGTCTATGTGTTCCTGTAGACTATAGTCAAGCACAAACAAGGAACAAGATGAAGAAACAAGGAGGAATTGATGGCTAAAGGATGAATTAAGCTAAAATACTTAGGAAAAGTCACTTAAGCCTAAGTCAATGAAGAATTAGAATGAAAATGTGCTAAAGGGGGGACTTAATTAATTAATTATTCACCTTAGGAAAAAAAGCGCCTAGCTTAAGTGAGGTCAATGGTGAATTAGATTGAGAATGGTATAAAGGGAGAAATTTGACCTAATTCCTCATTATGCATTGTTATGATTTGATGTTGAGAGTTCCCAGAGGAGGAAGAGAGTCGACCTTGCTGTTTTGTGGATTTCTGGAGGAAACCACCACCATTGATCAATTTTGGTGTTGAGAGACACACCCTAGCCCATCAGAGATACCATCCAGGTATTTCACCGAGCTATTCAAGAGTATCCAGTACAGTGTGCGTAGCTTAGCCAATGAGGGTGCAAGTCAGATTGAGGGTTTGTGGAGCTGCACGAGGTCTGAGATCAGATTGCAGTTTCCTTCCGACCTAATAGAGATCCATCTAGGGCGCTTCTATTGAGCCATTTATCATCAGATTCTGATGGTGGAATCTTGCAGAGTGCGTCATCCAGCCATTTAGGGCGCAACTCTTCTAACAGTACATTTGGGGTTGCAGACGGAGCATCAGGACAGATCCGGGGAAACCCTTCCGACCCAGTTCCGCATTTGGCGAGACGATCGTTTTGAGCCCTATAGCAGTTGATTCCGTCGGTGGAAACATTTGGGGCGCATCTAGTGTCCCAGGAGGTGCGCAAACCCCCCAGGGGTCCAGATCCAATACCTCATAGGCCAGATCTGATATCTGACACTCATCCATTCCAGTCTAGAGGCCAGGACGCTTCTATTGGAGCAGTTTCCGACGCATTCCGACGGTCTATCCTTCCGGACGAGTTTTCCAGCTGGTAGCGATTACCGTATTTCTCTGGAGTAGCATATTTCTGTCGATCTGTTCGTGCATGCCTCAAATCTGCATTCATCTTCTGATCACGGGTATTTTTATGCTATTTGATTGTATTCCAGTGACGATCCATGAGATCTAGATGACGATTATACTCTATATTTTCAGTGTGTTATTGTATTTCCATGCTTGAGTCGCATAATATATGTTATTGAGCAGTTGATATTCTTTACTTCTGCATGCATCTTTTATATATTGTTTAAACCATAAATACGCAACATGCACATGCAATAACCAACATGCACATGCAATAACCATAAAGATCTCAAACACAACTAAAACGCATCCATAAACCCCCAATGTATCAGATCTGCAAGACAACACATTGGATCAGTAGCAAATATCTTGATCAGCGGGATCAGGGATATTTCAAAAAACTCAATATTAATTATTCTCTTTAGCCGACTTGTCTTCTAGGGTTATGTCCAAGGCTTTAGTGTTTCTCTTGCTTCCCGAAATATTCTAGTCTTGTCAAAGGTTACAAGTGGAGGTTAATGCCTCCTGTAGCTACCATAATATCAACAGTCACTTCGTCGACAAAAAGACTGCCAACAAAGTTTTTCATTTCGAGTATTATTGGCCTTCCATCTTCCGGGATGCCAAGAAATATATGAGAAGTTGTGATAGTTGTCAAACAATGGGATGACCAATACAATTAGATGGGATGTCTCTCCAGACTCTGCTTTTAGTAGAGTCTTTTGAAAAATGGGCTCTAGACTTTATGGGACCTATGAACCCTCCATCCAAAAAAAAATGGTATATATTTCACCCTGTGATATATCTTATCTAATGTGACCAGAATGATGACCCATCTATTCCATGTTGATCCGTGTATTCCATTTATGCGATCATACTTGGAACATGACCACCATCATACCACATTATCTTTCCAAATCTTTGGCATAAGGATTGACATTTCCATGCAAGTTGTCCTTCGAAATTTGGGGTTATATCCATATCCATCATCCTTTTCTTGCATTATGTTGTTCCTTGCATTTGCTTCCAAACCTATCGAAACTTACTCCTTCCTGCCACAATGGGTGGTTCTTCTATTAGATATGAGCCATGTGCATTGGTGGTCTGTAGAAGAATTCAGGAGTGATGAAAATCTTTCAAAGAGTAGTGTGGTTGAGCTATTTCGAGTGACTCTAGCGATTTGATGAAGATATTGTGCTCGAATTTTCTCAATAGTTTTGGGTGTCATTCGTTGTTGTAAAAGGATTGTGCATAAGGGTTACAGAGGATACCATTGCCAGAGTCGTAGGGTTACCAATGACAGGAACAAAGTGGTTTCAGTGTCGCACAATGGTTGACAACTCTCGTTTGGATCTCTTAGTGGGAGGTGAGACAGTCCATATCACAGAAAAAGGAGTTAGCCGCACTTCATTGCAGCAACCATGGGCAGATGTTGCCCTCTACATTCATAAGTATTTAAACTATGAAGGCAGATACAATGTATTGTTCATTTACCACTTCAAATTGTTAACACACTTAACAGTTGATAAATGTTCCATTTTTTTTTCTTCAGTCCTTTTACTGAATGGAAACCTTCGTGAGAGGGAATAACAACCCTAAGAAAAGTTTAACTCGCCACGGGTTAATTAAGTTGATAATAACAGATTCCCTGTCGCGGCATGGACGAACATGGTCCCAATTCGTTGCAAGACCTGGAAAAGAGTTGGAGGCAACAGATATGCAAGAGGAAGCTACTTAAGAGGTGCGTGTAGAAAGAGACGCAGAGGAAGCAACAAAATAATACTAACAATCCATGGGCCCTAAAGAAATATTTAAGAGGTGAAGAAAAAGGGCGAGCATGACTATGGAAACCATAAGGAGTTCAAACCTGCATACACAATTGCTACAGAGTCGATTCCAGATACAAAGTTACAGTTCCAAAAGTTTTGCAGCACAAAAAGAAGTGGATCAATTGATTTTCCGTTTCGTTTCAACCTATGAAACCCTTTTTGCAATGAAAACCCTCCTATTCTTAGTTGTTAAAAAATAATAAGGATTTAAGAAAGAAAAATAGACAATTACGCCAACAATTGGCAGTGTCAGAGGGAGGTTGAAAATTCCATACCCAAGGTGAACTTGGATACCCTAATCCAAGCCATTGAGAAACAATGTGAGTTAGGGAAGCAAACATATATGAGATGCCCACCTTCTCCTTTGCATGAATCCTAGTGCTAATAGTGATAATGTTGGAAACAATGGATTCCATTAGTGATGACGTTATTGCCACAAAATCTACTATTAATGACATTGTTCTAGGATCAGTGATTGTGGAAAATGTTATAGAATCCATTGTTGGTAAATTTTCTACAGAACTAGTTGTATAAAAAATTTCCATAGATCGTATTAATAAGGAAGGCAATGCAAAAGTTGAGAAGTTGGTTGAAGAAGTCTTGAAGGAAAGGGCATTTACAAAGACCTTGTAGGAAACTCAAACAAATGTGCAACATGTAGACTCCTCCCAAAGACAAGGTTGAGAACATTTGAAGCAAACATTTGAAGAAGGGGTAGAAAAGGTAGATGTAACCTTATTAGGGGATGATGTGGTAAACCCTCTAGAAGTCTTGCCATTGAGGGACAAGGTTGAGAACTAGAAAAGAGTTGTTGAGTATTTTGGTCAAGGTGTTGTTTCTTTCTAGGAATAGCGCCATACCATGTGTAGTATGCGGCAACAATGGGCTACTTATTATGGCCAAACCAAAGAAAGATGGGAGTTTCTATGGATGGATAGGAAGGATGTTGAAAGAGTTGGGAATTGGTCGCTGAAGTGCAGAAGTTGAAATAGAAAAAGCATTAGTTGTGTGATATGGCTCATGTGGCTCTTGCTCATAGGGGTCCATCACCATTGTATGCATATTTCCTATAGGAACAATGGTTGTCTCTTTAGATGAGGTATCTCGCTATAGAGAGGCCATATAATTTATTTACCTCCATGTTCTTCTTGGATTTATATTCCCATTGTAAAAGAAGATTAGACTATAGTTTGTGAGTTATTTTCTATTAAGCAACCACAAGAAGTGGAACCCCAATTTTTTCATCGAAGTTATACAATTGTGGGCATTTAATTCATTTTTGAGTCACTAGATACAATGGAACAATGCTTTGTCCCATTTGGAGTATACCGAAAACAATGCAAATTTATTGGTGAGGGGCATTCCACCCCCCCTTGGGCGGCTTCAACTCGTAAAATTTTACTTCAACTACCTCATTAGGCAACTTACATTTGAAAGACTCAAAGGGGCACCATCTTTGAATGCGAAGAATGAATAACATAGTTAAGGTTAGAAGCTTTACTAGCTTGTCAAATAAGGTGGGATTGTTTGACAAATGAATAGAGATAAATAGAACCCTTATGCTACCCAAACTTTAATATAGCTCCAAATAGGTATGAAAGATATCCACTGCTTGAAGAAGTGTGGGGCACAATGGTTGGGTTTAAGATTTCACTTCTCCCTTATCTGGTGCCCCTCACCAAAGTACATGTATTACTATTCTTAGGAGTCACAAGAGGAAGAAGCATTCTGACAGGATATTGAAGGCAAGATGGGCTATTATGCAATATCAGAGAAGGTAATTCTCCTTATCGTTGGAGAAACCTTTACCGAAAACATTCGCACCCTGATTCCTTTGATTCTGATTAGATAGATAAGTTGCACGAGGGTGTGTAATGGATTCAATCAGGGGGAGATGACAAACTCTCATTTTCCCCATTTTAAGACCCCTTTTTCCTTGTCCAAACCAATCCTTTTTCTCATTAACAACCTTTACTATTATCTTTTTCGTATTTGGAGTATGGTAAGGCTTGAGGTAACTGCCATCATATTTTCCTATATTTTCATTTGATTTATAATTAACTAGTAAGAAATGGAAAGTGTTTGTGCCTATCCTTTGACTAATTACTGGATGGAGGTTTTGCTACAGATCTACCTTTCCTATGCCATGGATCGAGGAGCCAACACCATCAACAATTGCTTGGATGTGTTTTTGGATGAGTTGTTATAAGTTATGTAGATTGTTGTGGATCCTAAGGTTGTTGTAGATCTTGCAGTTCATAGTAGTGCATGCTTCATTATTTTCTTTGGGACATTGTAGTCATAAAAAATAGTTTTCCGAGCACCTTAAATTGGAATGAATGTAATTAAGGGCCTCAGGAATCATTTGTTTATTTCAATTATCAATTTTGTATAATTAAAACTCCGTTGCAACAACTTGACAATGTTTTGATTCCCAAGATAGTTTACATTTAAGACACTTGTTATTTTTATTATATAGCTCTCTGTATAAAAGAGGACTATCATCACCAAGCAAGGGGTTGATAGATACTCTTGGGAAGAAGACACTCAGTTTGAGATTGTGCAAGCCATTTTGTTAATACAAAGAGAGTTCCAATTTCATCCATTGTACGTGATGCTATAGAAATAGTGTGTGCTTAAGTTAATCTTGTTCTAAGTTAGTTTCTGTGCCCCTATTCTGAGAAGATAGGGCTCGCTCCACAGAGTAAGGGTGCAACTTAGTCAATAGTTTGTTATTTTCAGTTTTCTCATTAGCTTAGCTCTTTATCTTTGAACCTTGTTTGTTTAAGTTGTTTTTGTGTGATTATCCTATTTCATATTTAATTTACACATTTTCAATTCTTTTCTTCTACCTTGAATTGTGCTAGTTTGGTCTTCGTGTGTCCATAGAATCGTTATAGCTTTATCAATATTCATAATCTTACCAATGTGTAGTTATATTTAGGTTATTGCGATTTTCATTCAATATATAATAGTGCATTCTCAATGTTTACCCCATTCATGTCATTGAGCTTATAATTCTAAAACATAGATGCAATTGTGATTTGTAGAGTAGGTGCAACTACAATTCTAGAATTAATTGCAATTTCCTTCCATAGAGCAATATAGAAATTGGTAACAAGAAAATATGAGACTTGCACATACAATGCATGACATCTCATAAAAACTTAAGATCCTTGGTTGATAAATTAAATGATTATCTAGTTAACCATCCCTAACTCAATTGATAGGATGATAAAAAACATTGTAAAAAACCCTTTGTTCCTTGGCCAAAGTTCTCGATAATTGAAATCAACCTTTACTAAAAACTCTACAAAAGCCTCTACTTCTAATCGTGAAGATTTTAGTGGTTGTTTCTTTGGAAAATTTGGCCCATACATTTAACATTAAAACACTTCGCTAAGAACATGTTTTCTACTAGTGTTCATAACATGTTCTAACAAAACAAGTTCAAACGTTAATGCACTATGAGAAATCTCATTCCATTAGTGGCAGTTAGCTTCCCCATGATAGTGGCCAATTTTTTTATTTAGTTGGAATCATAACATTGTACAATCATCCCACCATCAATAATGTTGTAGTACAATGCTAAATAAGACATTAATATTTTTTTCGTATTCACTATTTTCCTAGAATAAATCCTATATTAAATCAAGGAGAAGACCATTATACTTACCAACACTATTATATGAATTAATAAGCCAATAGTAGAATAAGCCTCCATTTGTCATGGCTCTTCATAAATGAGTATGTTTATATTAAAAATAAAATAGTATAAAATCTCAACTAATATATTCTAAGTTCATAACATCATTTTTCCATATATTATATTATTATAAGATGATATCTATTACATATATATTTCTATTATTATAATACAACTTGAGTGGGCCTGATGGTTAAGAACATGTGTTTCCTCCTAAGAGGTCACAAGTTCAAATCCAGAGGGGGGTAGGGTATGTATATGGCCTCCATAGACTTTACCAGTCAAATCGTTGGGCGAAGGGGGTCTCATATACCAATTTGGTGTCTGGGTTGGCCATGAACTTAAAAATAGATTATTATTATTATAATTTTTCTAAAGAAATATAACCCCTCATGTGTCGACGCATTATGCATTCCAAGTGAAGTTGTTTGAGAACTTGCTAGCCCCTTAGGGATATCCAAATGGAGGATAGTAGCAACCATTAGCCGAAATACTAGTTGGCAACCTCAAAGGACTCAATGACATTTGATTCTAATACATCAGTGAACTTTCGCACAACATCATACCAATCATGCAATTGTTCGAGGGATTATAAAGTAACCTTTTTTAATTAAAAAACATCGAAGTCGCAACCTAATTAATTTAAAAGAGGTACATCATATTATTTTTGTAACTAATGTTTTGATTAAGTGATCTAAGATGGTCTCTATTGATGGAAGTAAACATATTGATACTAGTAATGAGAATGTACTTGCATGAGCTCTTTAAAATTAGGAGGTGGCTTGAACATCCACCTTAATCCACAAATGAACTAGTCCATGCCTTGGTAGAACATATGATTATTTATCTATGGTGAAATAATGGAAAAGAGAATGCTTCCATTGAGGAGTGCCTTGTTAAATCTAGGACTTTAAGGCAAGACAAAGATGTTAGACTCATTTTTATTAATTACATTAATGAAACAACATCTGGCGCACCATATAATGATAATTTAATGAAGGAGATATTTCAAGATATTGGTGGAATCTTTCAGGCTAGATTAGAATGCCTTATTCAAAAGAAGGTTGACAATTTTAGTAAATGTAGCAAGAGTCAAGTCATGCACCATCACATTAGGCCTTGAGTGTGATGATCTCAACTTTGAAATGCTTTAATATTTCTTTGTTATTACTAGTGAGTATCACTGAAAAAATATTTACCTTAATGTACACACTTATTTCCTCGGTTTTGGATGAGAGAGAAAACATCAAAACAATTATTGTTTGTTTTACTATCTTAAAAAGAGAAAAGCAAGGTGTTCCCTAGTTGCCTATGCACTAGTTGTAAATGTTGGGAAGAAAACTCCAAGCCATTTTTGACAACAAAGGGATATATTTTCAACAATGTTGGTGATGAAACTAACGATTAAACCATTACATTAGGAGATGAATCAAACATAGCCACATACATTAACGAAGTTTTGGTCCATGCCTCTCAAATCCATGATGATTCACAAATGATCAAAGTGACTTTCCTTAAGATCTTATGTTACCGATTGAATCCTAGGATCAAGATTTGTATTTGATCACTACCATTGCATCATCATCTACATGTTATTTTTCAGATCCACATCGTACGTACAACATTCTTCTAATTTCCTAAGGGATCCTTCATGGCGAGCATAGGTCTTTGTGTACTCGAAGAAGAATATGGTTCATTGATTCATGTTTTTTGTTGAGCTCCAGTGACAATTCTTGTTCTTTCTTCGAGGACAAAGCATCTCATAAAAGGGTGACATGTAAGGAAGCTAATTATGCTATTTGCATTAATGAAACAACATCTGGCACACCATATAATGATAATTTAATGAAGGAGATATTTCAAGATATTGGTGGAATCTTTCAAGCTAGATTAGACGTGCCTTATTCAAAAGAAGGTTGACAATTTTAGTAAATGTAGCGAGAGTCAAGTCATGCACCATCACATTAGGCCTTGAGTGTGATGATCTCAACTTTGAAATGCTTTAATATTTCTTTGTTATTACTAGTGAGTATCACTGAAAATATATTTATCTCAATGTACACAATTATGTCCTCGGTTTTGGATGAGAGAGAAAACATCAAAACAATTATTGTTTGTTTTACTATCTTAAAAAGAGAAAAGCAAGGTGTTCCCTAGTTGCCTATGCATTAGTTGTAAATGTTGTGAAGAAAACTCCAAGCCATTTTTGACAACAAAGGGATTTATTTTCAACAATGTTGGTGATGAAACTAAAGATTAAACCATTACATTAGGAGATGAATCAAACATAGCCACATACATTAACGAAGTTTTGGTCCATGCCTCTCAAATCCATGATGATTCACAAATGATCAAAGTGACTTTCCTTAAGATCTTATGTTACCGATTCAATCCTAGGATCAAGATTTGTATTTGATCACTACCATTGCATCATCATCTACATGTTATTTTTCAGATCCACATCGTACGTACAACATTCTTCTAATTTCTTAAGGGATCCTTCATGGCGAGCATAGGTCTTTATGTACTCGAAGAAGAATATGGTTCATTGATTCATGTTTTGTGTTGAGCTCCAATGACAATTCTTGTTCTTTCTTCGAGGACAAAGCATCTCATAAAAGGGTGACATGTAAGGAACCTAATTATGCTAATTATGTTTATGAAAGGATGTGTCATTTAACATAGAACCTCAAATAAAATTGAATCCAAGGTGATATAACAATCTCAAAAGAACATCAATATACAATAACAATGTTAGAATTAGCCAAACACTACATTTCTTTATATTTTAAGAATGTGGGAATGAGTTTCATGGATCGCTAAACACTTCTCAAATTTCAAGTACAACATGAAAATATTATTATTATTGATTAATATATTATTTATTAAATCATATTAATAAACACATTTTCCCTAAGGTTATGACCATTCACTATGGCTACTCCTTCAACGTTGTATAAAGAGATCACATCCATTCATTATTCATCACTTTCATATCAATATGTGATATTTTTATCCTTTATGACTTGGGTTCGATCTTCCTTTTATAATTTAAAGATGGCTTCTCATGGTTAGTGAATATGATCATCACAAAATGTGAACCTCTTTTTATATAATTAAAATTTAAATAAGTAAACAATTACTTTTATTAATATAACATACAATAATAACCAAGACTTCCTCAAATTTATTTTATCTTAGAAACATTGTATACAATGTTGTTTTTTTTGTTTTTCTAAATTTTTAATAAAAAAAATCTTAGCATAAACTTGCCAAAAAAAATAGGGTTGTTGAAAGAAGTGGGAGGCTTTAAAAATAAAAATATAATGGGGTCCATTTATTAGAAAAAAAAAGTAAATTAATCTTTCTATTTTTACTTCATTTCCTTTTTGTGTGCAAGGGGGTGATTGTTTTGTTAGCCATCATATGGGATATATCAAGAAGGGATATGATTGGAGATGGAAATCCCATGTTTCCTTTCACATGGAATGTACTTGGGACATCCATAGTACCACCCATTAACATATAGGGCCTTGCAGTCTGAGATGGTATGAGGCATCTCCTCATCCCCAAAATACAAGAGATGAAAGGTAGGCATTCCAAACCCTTAGGAATGTTTTTCTCATGAAACAATTGCCACTATATCACACTTAAATTTGTCCCTATCTGGTTAGAAATATGTTATTAATTTGATTCGTTCAAGGACATTATTTCTTAGTTTATTCACTTAAATGGTGGAAGGTAGCACCATGGAAAAACACTAAAAATAAACTATGTTGAGTGAAATATAACACAAAATAATAAGCTCCTAGAAATGGTAGGAGAATTGGATCTCTTACTGCACCATGCACGCTTATTGGAGAATGAGTCTTTGACTTATAGGTTGTGGCTTGGTTAATGGAACCCAATACCACTGAAGCCATAGTGATAGAGAGTCCTCATGAAGCATTTGTGACTAATTATGCACCTACTACCCCTTATTTTGGCATGGGGTTAGCCCTAGTGAATTTCTTCACTACCCTATTATATTTTTGAGTTGCGAACAATTGGGGTACTTGTTTGGTTTCATGGACATTGATGATATTTTAATGACATGTTGGTTGATCATGGGATGTGCTTGATGATGCATACTAACTTTGTTCAAGCACCTTAGGGTTTGAGCATGGCTTGGCCTTCATTCATATTTTTGGGCATCTTCATTATTCCCATTGTATTTCACATATCACAAGATAGTTCACAGTTCCCAAGGCATTGGTAAAAAATAATTTTGAGCTATTTTTCTTGTACCAGGACTTCACATGCCATGCTACATTCTAGAATTTAGAATTCCCTCCTTCTTCATTCATTTTGAGGCATATGTCACATCACTTGGGGGAACATCCACCTTGAAGATTACATGGGGTGCCTTATTTGGCATGTGTGGGTATCCTTGACACCCCCATGACTTGAGGAAGTGATTATCATGTTTTGGGGAGGAGGATTGCACCTTGTTGACTTCACATGTGGCATCTAGGAGCTAATTTTGAGAGGTCGTCCACTCTTGGAGGGTTATTTCATTACTTGTTGATCCTTTGTCACCTTGGAGAACCATGCACCCACATTGGAGGGGCCCTATGGGATTTGCATTACACATTTGATGAGGGTTGTTTCACCTTAAATATTTCACACTCGACTTTTGGGGCTAGTTTTGAGGGGCCACCACCTTTAAAGGGTTTTGTTCATGATTTTTGACGACGTTTTCACATTGAACGTCCATGCATCCACACTACAGGAAACTTAAAGGCTTGACTTGCACACTTTGAGGAGTTTGTTGAGTATCTACACACTTGGGGGGGTCTTTGGAGGCTAATGTTGCACCTTGGACACTCATTCTTCCCTATCTTATGGAGATGTCCCTCTATTGGGGGAATTTTTCACTTGGATCATTGTACATGTGGCTTGATCACTCCATGTTTATTGCATTTTGACCAGATAATTGTAGCAAATTTGTATTTTACTTTTCTTTAGCCTAGATCTAAGGATTTCACATGAGATAATATTATTTTATTTTAAAGTGAGCATCACTCTATATAAAGAGATGCATTTCCTCATTTGTACTCATGGTTGGAGTTT
The DNA here is from genome assembly GCA_009831015.1 of Picea engelmannii. Lineage (NCBI taxonomy): Eukaryota > Viridiplantae > Streptophyta > Pinopsida > Pinales > Pinaceae > Picea > Picea engelmannii. Next base: position 566,926 of record ML787330.1, read on the forward strand.
GGAGCTTTCACTCCTTCGAGATTAATTGACATATCTTTCTTGGAGCATATGGTTGTGTAATTGGTTCTTTCTTTGTGGATAATTGTTGTCAAATCTTGAAACTTCTCAATTTTGGTTCTTATTTGGTGCATAAGGATTAATGGTGAAATGCTCAAGTCTTCTACAATTCTTCAAGATCGATCCATTTGAGGGGTAAGTTCACCACTTGGAAGGAGGAAATTCTAGGGTTGTTTCCTTCTTCCTTTGTTGGTTTGGTGATTATTTGATGCCATGCTTTGTTTCTCCTTGTGGATCCCTAGAAAAGGTATCAAGTAAATTTTTCAAGCCATAGTTGATCTTGTTGGTGAAGGTTTTTCCATTAAGGTTCCCTTCTTGTAGATCTTGATATCCATTGTTAATCTTGATTGGGTGAAGGATTATTCTTCCTTTTGGTTCTAATCTTTAATCCCTAATCCTTTAAAGAAATATGCCACTCTTAAGAGGGTTTCTTCTTGACCTCATAACCCATTTGATTCACCTTGACTCCATTGCCCTTGTTGGATTTGGCACTGATCTCTATTTCCTTACATCACCCTTTTTTAAACCCTAAAAACCCCAAAACATTATTTTACTAATGCTACTCTCAACTTCACCTTGCGCGTCATTGCTTGGTCTTAGTAATCATAGTAGGGATACCCCCCTTGAGCTAAAGGAGAGATGGCCTAAAGTGAAGAGGATAGGTTACTGAGGTGATAATGATGACCATCCTAACAATTTCCCCTTGAGTTGTACCTTGTGGATTAGGGATTTTATCATTAAGTACAATTTGAGCAGTAACAAGACCCAAAATTGGGTGATTTGTTTGTCACCAAGATGAAGCTTTGGTGAAACCAAGTCTAGATTCAAACCAACTAATTGTTTTCCATCCACCCCAAGGACCTATGGCCTCCCCAATATTCATAAGGAAGTTATCCCCCTTAGACGCATAGTCAACACCATTGGCGACCCTATCTATCAGCTTGCCAAACACCTAGCTCATAAACTCAAGCCCCTTGTTGGTAATACTAATTCCTATGTTAAGGACTCCACTTTCTTTGTCAATAAAATCAAAGATATCAAGCTTGATCTAAGTGACCTTCTAGTAAGTTTTGATGTAGTTTGCCTTTTTATGAAGATTCTTGTTGATGGTGACATGGAGGTGATCAATAATATCAATGACTAAGATACAACAAGGTTAGTTAGGATGTGCCTTAGATCCACTTTTTTTAGTTTCCATGAGCATACTTGCGGGCTAGCCATGGAATCCCCTCTTTCTCCCATCATTGCATATTTATTCATGGTGAATCTTGAAAAGAAAGCTCTTACTTCATCCCCTCTTCAACCCAAGTTTTGAATTAGACTCATTGATGATACCTTTGTCATTTGGCCCCGTGGTTGTGATAATTTGGAAAAATTAAGAATCAGCTTAATAATAAATCTAATTATATAAAATTCACCATGAGATTGAAGTTGATGGAAGCCTTCCCTTTTTAAATGTGTGTTACTAAAAATAAAGATGGATCTATGGTCCACCAAGTGTACATAAAAATTACCCACACGAAACAATACCTCTATGTTGAGTCTCACCACCATCCTACTAAAAAAAGTGGGGCTCTCAACACTCTAGCCACTAGAGCCTTACAAATATTTGACCAAGATCATTTAGAAGATGAAAAAATCCATCTCCTCAAGGTTTTCAAAATAATGATTACAAAAAACATCAAGGGATTAAGGCCTCGCGGAACATAAGTAGAGGACCTAGGAATAAAGAGCACATAAAAAATGAAGTTTCCAAAAAACAATTCCCTACATACAAGGGACTACAGACAAGCTTGCCAAGATTTTGAAGAAAAATAATATGTGAGCCACTTTCAAACCCCTTACCACTATTCAAAGTTCCCTAAGTCCATAAAGGACCCGACTAATCCTACCAATAAGAAAGGCATCTATATGATTCCTTGCTCATGTGGTAAACCTTATATGGGTGAAGCTGGTCATTCCATCAAGATCAAGATTCATGAGCATGCTATTGATATCAAACACAATCGTACTTGTCCCCCTGCTTTAGTCGAATACTCAGACATGACTAAACATCATATATGCATAAAGGATGCCAAAATTCTAGCGAAAATGGATCACTACCACAATAGAAAAATTAGGGAATTTTTTTAAGTGAAAAATGGCCTAATAATTTTAATATAGAAGATGGTTGGAAAATCAAAGAGAATTGGATTCCTACATTGTCCACAAAGATTGTTTCTAAGTAACCTCTTTTATTTTTGTTCTCGCTTTCATTTCTTTTGTTTTCCTTTTTATCTTTCTTTTATAACGTTTAATTTTCTCTCTTTTTTTAAGTTCTTTTAGTTTTCTTTTATCTTGTTTTTCAATGCCCCTTGTATGTTTCAAGGCCTTTAAATTTCTTTTGTGATTTTCTTTTTCCCATTTATCTATTTTTAAGATCCTTAGTTTCTTTTGTGGTTACGTTTTTTCCATTTATGCTTTTTAGTACTTTGTTTTGTTATAAAGCTTATTCATATTTTTTTTTTTAAATTTATTTATTATTTAGATTTTTTCATACAAAACATTTTTTTATTTATTAACTTAAATATTTACATATAAAATATTAAGATTTATTTTTTTCCTATCCAGTTATTGGCATTTTTATTATTAAATTATTTAATAATAATAATAATAATATGAGCTCCCAGGAGGCAGCTCAATTGGCAAGTGTTATGATATGAAGTGTTATGTTCAATAAGGTTTCAAGTTCAAATCCCCCTGACTTACCTATGCCTTCGGAAGAGGCATACGTATGGCACCTCGAGGTTATAGTGGTAGTGGTCGAAATCGACCATGTGTCCCGCCTAATTGTTGATTCCTCCATATAAAAAATAATAATATGACATTTTTATTATTTAATTATTTAATAATAATATGTATATTTTTTTTATAAATTATTTATATTTTTATAATAATTATAATATTATTAATATATTTTTTATATTTCATATTTATTTTATTTTATGTTTATTTAAATAAATATGAACATTTTAAATATGATATTTGTTATTTATTTACTTATTTATCAATAAACATTAATTAGATTAAGAAAAATATTTTTAGATTAATATAATTGTTTTCTTTTTAGTTAGTTCTTATTTATTAATAATGGATATTTGATCAAAATTGTTCTACATAAAATGAATATATATATTTTTAAATGTGATCAAGTATTCTTAATAATAATTTGTAATTTTTTATATAGTTTTTAATTAAAAATTGTCCCATGGAGTAAAAGGCCTATACTAAGTTGGATCTAGAGTGACATTGATCTTGGTTGAAACTTGGGAGCATGAAGAATGTAAGATCCCTAATATCGAAGGATTTGTTTTGTGGTCCACATTGAACAAGAAGTCCTATTGTAAAGAGATTGAAGGCATAACATGTTACATAAAAATAAACATCTCTCCTCACATACAACTTCATAAGAAAGATCCTCTCAATCAGTACATATGAATGTAGATATATGATATTAATGCTAAGAAGATTTATAAATCAATATGTTATTTCACATCTATTAACTCTACTTTCTATACAAAAAACAATTTAGATAAGAATTGTCCCTACAAAAGATTAGAGCAAGATATCTACAATATGAAAAATGAAGGTAGTATCCTCTTGTTAGGAGACTTTAATGCTAGAATTGCAACCGATCAAACTATTATTTTAAGTAAGGACTCCAACCCTAATCCTCTTTGGTTAGATGATGACCTTGTTTTAACTAACAATTACAAAGGAAACTCAAGATCTAATCAAGAATTTGTTTGGTACTGAGTTAATCAAGCTTTGTAGTTCTCAATATTTAATAATTTTCAATGGTCTAAAGAAGGGATGACTTGTATATTTTATCAAAATTGTGTTGCATAAAATGAATATATTTTTTTTAAAACCCAAATTGAAAATTTTCATTATATAATTGTGTTAAATGTTGTGCCACAACATCATCTATTACAAAAGTTCTTCTTGAGTTTTTCAAGATTGCATATTTCTAATTCTCTAATTACAAACAAAAATGAGATTGTCAATCTAGCATTCCAGGTGTTTTTGCAAGTCATCTACCTTATAAACTATCCTAATAGGCCGATAACGCAAAAAAACATTAATACTAGATTTTATTTGGTGCTATTCTGGTCTTCTGACTCCTTTGCATCTTGCTAGTTCTCTTCATCCTCAATATCTATATGGACTCGATTCCTTGTTTCTACCCCTGCCTCTTCTCAGTGACCATCTTGTGTCTGTGAAGAATTAATTGTGAGCTCGCTCGCATGCCACAACATCATCTATTGCAAAAAAAATTCTTGATTTTTTCAACGTTGCATATTTCTAATTCTCTAATTACAAACAAAAAAGAGATTGTCAATCTAACGTTCCAAGTGTTTTTGCAAGTCATCTACCTTATAAACTATCCTAATAGGCTGATAATGCAAACAACATTAATACTAGATTTTATTTGGCGTTATTCTAGTCTTCTAACTCCTTTGCATCTTGTTAGTTCTCTTTATCCTCAATCTCTATCTGGACCTGATTCCCTGTTTCTACCCTTGCCTCTTCTCAATGACCATCTTGTGTCTGTGAGGAATTAATTGTGAGTTCGCTCGCATGCTCTTACCAACCCTTGACCACCTTATATCCACGTGCATCCATGTGAAAACCCACATTATATGTCCTTCACGAACCCACGTCAACAACTCGAGAGATACAATATGACCCATAATTAATACATTAAGGGAGGGGGAGGGTAAAGCTCTCCCCATTTTGAATTTTTTTCCCAACATTAAGGGAGGATACAAACTTGGTGAAGGCATCAACTTCCCCATTCAAGACTCTTCGAATATGAAAGAGGTGATATAGTGATTTTGCAATTGGAGTCCTCCAATGTCAGATTTGAACTTGATAGTGTGGATGATGATCACAGAATCATCGATAACCATCAAGGCCTTGATTCCTTACAATTTTACAACTTCTAATGCACACCATAGAGAGCAAGCCTCAACTAAGTTGTTGGACTCAAGCCTAATCCCCGAGGTATATTGAACCAACAATTTCCCCTTTGGATAAAAAAAAACTCCCACCTACTCCTTCCACCCCTAAATTTGATTGAAGATTCTTAATAATAATTTGTTATATATATATATATATATATATATATATATATATATATATATATATATATATATATATATATATATATATATATATATATATATATATATATATATATAT
>ML787330.1:578826-605085 GCA_009831015.1 Picea engelmannii
CCACAAGAAAGGGGAAGTTTCCAGGAAGGTTTCATCCAAGCCATGTAAGTGAGGTGATGTGGCTAGGGGATGTCCAGACATGTGGGTGAAGTGAGAGCCAGGGATGCATGATGTTATCTGTGGGTGCCTTTGTAGAAGGCGAGATGTACCTATCATGGATGCAAATTTTTCCAAGCCCGCTCTTGCCTTTATTGTTTTATTTTATTTTCTTTTTCTTTTTATTCAAGGGATAACCAGAGGACACTACCTTGGCATGGTGACCATAGCTGACAATGTTACCTACAAGTACTTTCACATATATGATAAGGCTGGCTTGTGATGAGACCCCCTTTCCCTTGGCCATGCAACCAAAGGTCACTGCCTTGGCATGGTAACCAGATGGTGGCAATGCCATACTGTTAGGTACCCATGAACCTAATAGGCTGGCTCATGATGAGACCCCCTATCCTCTTGACTAGGTCTTGTTTATATTTTCTGGGTCCCTCTTGTTTCTTACTGAGATTATTTTTATTGCCTTCTCGTGGATCCCTGGGAGAAGCATCTCGAGGTTTTATTTCTAGGCTTTTATCTTTTACCAACTGCTTTTACCTTCTGGGCCTTTAGCCCCTTCTCCCCACGAGATAAGGTGTAATCCTACAAACAGGTCAACCCAATGCCCGGACAAGGGGAATGGGACAAGTGAGCGGGAGATAAGATGAAATAGTGGTGCTATGAGGGGAGTGGACGATGGATTTTCAGAAATCCCCCAGTGGCAAACCCAAACCTATGGGCACAGGCTTGCTAGGATACCCTGACAATCTCCCAGAGCATGGTCAAGTGGGATAATGTAAGATCCAAGCAGTTGTTAGAGATAAAAGGAATCAGATGCATATATTTAAAGGTTTTAATGATTAAAAGTGACACATACCATGATACCTGGACCAATTACCTCATGGAGAAAGAACCTCGTCTAATACAAGACCAAGCCGATGGTGATGGATGCTGCTGCTGCTGACAAGATAAAGATGATGGAAGAAGAAAAGGATGGGCCCTACAGGGCCACGCTCAGGTCAATCCTGCTCTCTGTAATCCATGTCTAGGACATGTGGGCCTCGAGACATGATCTCCTGGTTATCCCTAAAAATCAGGGATAACATCTAGCTCCAACTCGGGGACATGTGCTCACCATAGAGCGAATGAGAACCTCAACATCTCTGGCATAACCTGCAGACCTGCTCAAACTCGATAGGGGCATCAGTAACAAAAATGGGGCGGTAATGCCACCCCAACACACACACACACACACACACACATATATACTGAAAACAAAACAATCAACAATGCAAATGTGGAAGCAAACTATCATGAAATGCAAATGGTATAATACACGAAAAATGCCTACTTACTTGTACTTACTTGTGAAATCAGGTCCCTGGTGGGTAGTAACGCTTGATATGCAAAGCATTTATTGGCAGCTTCAGGATCTCTCCCTCCATGGTCTCTAAGTTGAAAGAGTTCGTACCTGCACAACTCATGATTTTATAAGGACCTCCCCACAAACTGTTGAACTTCTTGTGCATACCAGGTTTTTCCTTTCTCTTATCCCATAAGAGCATAAGATCTCCTTTGGTGAAGTTTCTTTCCTTGGTTTTATGGTCAAAGGTGTTATTTATCTTCTCTTGATTTCTTTCCATTTGACCAAAGGCACTCCTCCTTGTCTCATCTAGCTCTATTAGCTGATTGATCCTTCCTTGGATTTCTTCTGCATCTGTAGTGTATTGTTGAGCGAAATAGAGGATAGGAATTTGGGGGTTCACAGGAAGTTTTTCTTCTAGTCCATATACCAGCTCAAAACGAGTTTTTCCTATGAAAGTTTTTGTTGTTATTCGGTCTTCCCATACTGCATATTTTATTTTGCTATCCCATGATTTTTTATTTTCTCCCACAACCTTCTTCAAAATATTCATGAGGTTCTTATTGTTTGATTCCGCTAATCCATTTCCTTGTGGGTAATAGTTGGAGGAATGGGATAGGACAATGCCATGTTTGAAACAAAATTCTACCAGAGCATATGAGCTGAAATCTTTGGCATTGTCTGTAGTGATCTTGGAAGGGGCATCGAACCTAGTTATGATTCGGTCTTCCATAAAATTCTTGACTACCTCGGTGGCCTTCTTTGTAGGAATAGATTCGACCCATCTAGTGAAATAGTATGTGGCTGTTAGGATCCACTGGTAGCCATTACTTGAATTGTCTTTAAACTCACCAACAAAGTCCAAACCCAACTACTGAAAGGGTGCTTCTATTACTACGGGCTTTAGGGGTTGTGTTGGGAGTTTTGGTTTGCCGGAGAAGCACTGGAAAGGTTGGAAAGATCGGACATGCTAGTGGGTGTCGGAAAAAAGTGTTGGCCAATAATAGCTGGCCCTCAATATTTTGTGGGTAGTAGTACGAGCTGCAAAATGTCCACCACAATATCCACAATGTAATTCTTCCAGTAGCTTCTTCGCCTCTTCTTTGTTCACACATCTAAGTATAACCCCATCAGAATTTCTCCATCCAAGTCCATCTTCAGTCAAGGAGTATTTCATAGCTTTCAATCTCAAAGCCCTTCTTTTGTAGTCTACTAGGAGATCGGGGCAAGACAAGTTCTTTAGATAGTAGACAATATCGGAATACCACTCATCATGTTCTGATTCGCTGATCATAATGTTTATTTGCTCACTCTCACCCATCTGTATGGCTTCTTGGTTGCTCTCGGTCAACATTTGGGCTAAACTTTGTCCCTTTATTATTTTGGTGGGTTTTATTTCTAAATCATACTCCTGGATCTTGGAAACCCATTTTCCTCTAGTACCCATGCAATCTTGTTATGATAAGACATCCTTCACGGCTGGGTATGGGACATAAGACTTGATTTTATTGTAACCAACGTAGTTCCTAAAGTGTTTGAGGGACTTGACCAAGGCATAAGCTTGTTTCTTAGTGATGGAGTAATTCAACTCGGAGTTTCTCAGGACCTTTCTCATAAAAGCTACAGGGTGTTCATAATCATCAACATCCTTTTGCATCAGAACACTTGCAATAGTATCCTGGGATGCAAATGAGAATATTATGAAGTCCCGTGAGAAGTCAGGGTTGATTAAGACGAGAGCTTGGGAGATAGAATCTTTGATATCTTCAAAGGATTTGTTGGTCTTATCACCCCATCTGAAGGCAACATCCTTTTTTAGCAATGCACTCAAAGGCTTTATCCTCTCGACAAAGTTTGGTACAAATCTACGAATGAAGTTGATTTTTCTGAGAAAGGATTGCAAAGATTTCTTGTTGGCCAGGGGGCAGACGTCTTTTATTGACTGGACTCTCTCGGGATCAATGGAGACTCCTTCTTGTGAGGCCACGTTTCCTAAAAACTTTCCTTCATCAATCCCGAAGACAGATTTCCTGGGATTCAGCGAGATACCATACTTTATGCATCGCTCAAAAACAATCTTGAGGTGTGGGAGATGGTCCTTCCTATCTTTGGACATGACTGTAAGGTCATATTGGTAAATCTCTATGATTTTTTGCATGAGGTCTCTGAAGGGAAAGTCCATTTCTCTCTGAAAGGTGGCACTGACATTCATAAGACCAAACGACATCCTTAAGTACATAAAAGTTCCCCAAGGCATAGTAAATGCAGTTTTGAGTTGGTCTTCTCTTTTGAGCAAAACTTGGTTGTATCCTGAGAACCCATCCAACATAGACATCATCCCTCCACCTATAACCCACTGAAGTAAATGTTCCATGTTTGGGAGAGGATAATTGTCTTTTAAAGATAACTGGTTGAGGTTGTGGAAGTCGACACATAAGCGTATGTCACCGGTCTTCTTTCGAACAACCACCAAATTTGACATCCAAGAAGAATATCTGATAGGGGCTATGATACCAACATCAACCATCTTTTGGAGATATTTCTATATTTGGCCTGCCAACTTCAGTTTGATATGCCTCAGCTTTTGTTGGAAAGGTTTGGCCCCTTCTACCAAGGGTATGGCGTGTTGGATGACACCCCCCCTATAGGCTTTCAAATCATCATAGTTCCAAGCAAAGGTATCTCTGAATTCCCTGATGAGTGCTAGTATCTCCTTCCTTTCTTTATTAGTGGTTCCCTTTCCTATTTTGACCATCCTTAGGTCTATTTCTGTACCGATATTGAATTCCAGAGCTTCTTCAGCTTGTTTGTTGGGCCTCTTCCCTTTGAAAACATCATGCTTGTTGAAAAGGTTTTCTAGGGGAACAAAACCTTTTGGCAAGGTATTGCTTTGTAGGTTAATGACTTCTAAGTTCATGGGGTCGGCCAGGAAAGAAATTTGTGAATCGGTGAACTCCTTACTGTTCTCCATGAACCTGATAATTTGATCATCATCCTCGAAAATTTGCCAATATTCCAAATTATCGGGGACAAAAGGCCTAAAAAGAACCTCCATCTTGCACAAGTTGTGAAGAGGTCCCTCACACAGTTGTAAGGTAGAAGCAGAGACATCCAAAGCATCTGCCACGTGGTTTTCTTCTCGAGGGACGGCTTCAAGTGACGCTACTCTGAAGGATTTTGAGAGGGATTGAGCCATGTCTCGGTACTTCTTTAACTTCTCATTTTTAGTGGCAAATCTCATCATAACTTGTGATACAATGAGGTCTGAGTCTCCCTTTACCTCTAGGAGTGTAACACCCTTGTCAATTGCTAAATTGAGACCTAGGATCAAGGCCTCATATTCGGAAATGTTGTTGGTGCAATGGAATTCCAGCCTATACGAATGGTAAAAGACTTCACCAGAAGGGGTTGTCAAAACTATTCTAGCACCTGATCCAGAGTTTGAATGGGATCCATCGAACTCCAAGGTCTAGATTCCTTCAGTTTCTTCAATGGTGTCCACATCCAACTTCCCTTCTTGGACAAACCAATTATTGAGGTCATTGTCAATACACAAGAGGTGCTCACTTGGTTCATCAGAGGTTTCAACTGGGGATCCAACGAGAGGTTCATTGTAGATGGTGAAGAATCCTCCTTCAGTATGAGGGATAGTTGCTTTGGATTGCTGTCTATGAAAACTTCCATCTAAGTGCTCTATGAGACCTTTGTGAAGGATAATACCCAAATTACTTACAACATCTATGACGAACACATCTATCAAGAAGGGAGTGCTAGGATAGGAATCAAAGGCCACCTTGAGGTTTTTAATGATTCCTTTTGCAAAGTCACCTCCGGTATTTGTTTATGAGAGACTCAGGCCTAATTGATACATAACCTCTTCCGCCATTATGTTGGTTGTGGTATTTGGGTGCATGAGACAGTTGCAAAGGAGGGAGTCCTTGACTTGGAGAGTGACATAGAAAGGCGTGAACTCACCATTCTTGGAGAAGGGGTGTCCTACTTGGTGGATAAAAAGAGGGAAATCTTCCAGAGGATCACACTCAACAGTTTCAGGTGGGAAAATCTCAATCTCGTTCTCAGGAGGCCCCTTTTCCAAAGGAAGTTCTTGAGAAGGGGTATTTCTCTCATGGGAAAGGCTCCATTTTCTTTTAGCGGGAGCAAGTTTGACTTGGAGGATTCTTGGGGGCTCATGTTCCATGACAAGCTCATTACCAAGGTCCCATAGGTCATCATCTTGTGAAAGGTCTACCTGACGAATGTAGACTTTGAATTCAAGATTTTTCTCAATCTGAAAGGCTAATTCTTGTGCTTCCTCTAAAGTTGTAGGTGACCGGTCTTTAAGGGTGAACTGTAAGATTCCTTCCAAGGAGTATAAGTAATGATCAAGGATAGCTTGTTCTCAGCCTACTTTTGATCGAACCCTTTTGAGGAGAAGGTTGAACCTATCACTGAAATCCCTAACACTCTCACAGGATCCTTTGCAAATGATAAGGTATTGGGAAAAATAATCTTGTGGATGTTCACTGTTGCACCATCTTATCCTAAAGGCCTTATGTAGTTCTTCAGGGTTTTTTATGCTTCCTTTTGGGCAGTCGTCAATCCAAATTTTAGCATCCTCTACAAGGGAGCTTGCAAAAAGTCTCATAAAGACATCAGGGTATTCCTGACCAGCCAAATGAAATTCAAAACTATCACAAAACTGGGCCCAATGTGAGTTACCAGGGACAACTTTTCCTGAAAAAAGTGGTAGCCAAGAATTTGCATCCTTTGGTAAGTCATGTAACCCTCCTTGGATGTTACTTAGGTCGAAATAGTTGAAAGTCTTTGGGTGAGACCACTTGTGTGGATTAAGTGGGGGTGCATAGCTTGCTAGGGTGACGGTGGCCATAGTAGAGGGGTTTGAGTATTATCACCCACTACGGGTCGTCATTGGTGGAGTCGCCAGATAATTTGCTTGAAATTATCAAAGAAAAGGGGAAAAACACCCTAGTGGAGTCGCCAGGTAAGCTTGTAAGAAAAGGTCTCTGAGGCAAGGCTTACCGAAAAGATTTGTCGTTTGAGGAGAATTGACTCAGTGTTCCTTGGCAACGACGCCAAAATGTTATCGCACAATTTGTAGCTAGATCAAATAGCTATGAAATAGAAGGCCAAACTGGCGTAACAGGAACCTATCCCACCCAATGTCACCACGATGGGGATGTTCTTTCTCTTTAGGGAGGTTAGGCCTAGGGGAGACGTCCTCGTTAACCTGGAGTTTTGAAGAGGCAAAAGTTGAAAGGACAAAGGTAAAGTTCCCCCTTCACAATTCACCACCAAAAAAAGATAGTCTGGCTAAACAACCAATAATGAAGTGAAGCCCCAAAGAAGAACACCTGCCCGGAACAAAGCAACAACAAACCAATATATGGAAGCTATGATTCAATGGGTTAGTACTTCATAAGACTATCTGATATAAGCAATTATGGCAATAAATATTGATGAAGTCAATGTTTATCAATATAGCAATGCAAATAATATCACTTCCTCAATAAATACTGAAATGACTTGGAATTCAATGTAACAAATCAACACATCATCAATTAATGCCTAAATCATCATTCAATTGCTCTTAAAACAAGACGTTGTTGCATAGTGATGAAATATTCTAGGTGTGACGTCGACAACTTAGGGTTAATAGTTAGTTAGGGTTTCAATTTAGAAAATAGTTTAAGAGTTTGTTTGATCACTTTCACTTCAACGCTAGAGGTCTAAGATTAGTGCCTTCGGGCTTATGGAGTCAATTTAATAGAGGACACAAGGGTTTAAGGAGGATGGAAAAGGACTGGAGGGAAGAGTTCTGAAGTGCTGCTATGGCAGGCTTCAGAATCAAAACCCTAGGGGAGAGAGGCTCACTCCGGTGTTGCTAAAGCAAGGCCTCGTGCTCTCTCCTGCTTCCTTAGGTTAACTTGGCAAAAATGACTAGCATGAAAGATAAATCAAGACAAGAGAGTGCAGTGAGGGAGAGTGTTGCTACAACAAGGCTCTATCACTAAACCCTAGAAGAAGGACGGCCCTAGGTGTAGATAACCTAGGCATGGGACATCTTCTCCTTCTTGACTTCTGAAAGTACGACTAGATCATGGAGAAAAATAAATAAGAGTGTAGCTATGGCTAGGCTCTTTCTTCCTTCTTCAATGGCTGAAAATTTATCTTTTAGGGGACATGAAACAAGGACCTGCTTGTGTGCTTGTCGCCTAGGGTTTTTTATCAGCAAATTATAAACATATGCAATAATATAAGACTACAACCATTCAATCAAGAATTTTTGCAGAAAAAACACTTACATATCACCATGAAATAGCATGCAAACCCTTGTTGTAAACCTTCCTTCAAGAGAAATGCCAAAAATGCCAAGAAATGCCTTCCTTCAACAAGTGTGCCTCACTAAACCAACAAAATTACCCAAGTAGGGTGCTAAAATCAGACCTCACTAATGGGTGAGTGATGTCTTATTATAAAATGAGGCTAAAACTCCTCAATATATATTGTATCAATGACCTTAATTAAATTTCAGGCCATAAAAAGGCCGACAAGGCCATAATACTGTTTTTTACATTAAATTGTCAAATTAAAACCCTAACTGAGCTAATAAAAAGGTAAAATCCCCTTCAAGGGAGGCACTAGACCCTTCTAGGGCAGATGAGACATCCAAGAGCGAAACATTATCCCCCTTGGGGCCTCTCCAACATGCCACACGTGCCACTGTTGCCCAGTCTGCCTCCAAGAATGTCCATGAAGCTGGATGACGTCATGGTGAGGATGGGGGCATCCTGAGCCTTCCAAGGCCAACGTTCCACTGAAAAGGGGTCATTCCCCCTAGGGCGGGCTCCACCAAAGTGCTTCTGATGGAACGTCCTCTTCTTCTCCGGTGCAAGACGTCCTATTGGGATAGTATCCACAAGAAAGGGGAAGTTTCCAGGAAGGTTTCATCCAAGCCATGTAAGTGAGGTGATGTGGCTAGGGGATGTCCAGACATGTGGGTGAAGTGAGAGCCAGGGATGCATGATGTTATCTGTGGGTGCCTTTGTAGAAGGTGAGTTGTACCTTTCATGGATGCAAATTTTTCCAAGCCCGCTCTTGCCTTTATTATTTTATTTTATTTGCTTTTTCTTTTTATTCAAGGTCTAACCAGAGGACATTGCCTTGGCATGGTGACCAGAGGTGACAGTGTTACCCACAAGTACTTTCACAGAGATGATAAGGCTGGCTCGTGATGAGACCCCCTTTCCTTTGGCCATGCAACTAAAGGTCACTGCCCTGGCGTGGTAACCAGATGGTGGCAATGTCATACTATTAGGTACCCATGAACCTAATAGGCTGGCTCGTGATGAGACCCCCCTATCTTCTTGACTAGGTCTTGTTTATATTTTTTGGGTCCCTATTGTTTCTTACTGAGATGCTTTTTATTGCCTTCTCGTGGATCCCTGGGCGAAGCATCTCGAGGTTTTATTTCTAGGCTTTTATCTTTTACCAACTGCTTTTACCTTCTGGGCCTTTAGCCCCTTCTTCCCATGAGATAAGGTGCAATCCTACAAACAGGTCAACCCAATGCCCAGACAAGGGGAATGGGACAAGTGAGCAGAATATAAGATGAAATAGTGGTTCTATGAGGGGAGCGGATGATGGATTTTCAGAAATCCCCCAGTGGCAAACCCAGACCTATGGGCACAGGCTTGCTAGGATACCCTATCAATCTCCCAGAGCATGGTCAAATGGGATAATGTAAGATCCAAGCAGTTTTTAGAGATAAAAGGAATCAGATGCATATATTTAAAGGTTTTAATGATCAAAAGTGACACATACCATGATACCTGGACCAATTACCTCATGGAGCAAGAACCTCGTCTGATACAAGACCAAGACGATGGTGATGGATGTTGCTGCTGCTGACAATCCTGCTCTCAGTACTCCATGTCTAGGACCTGTGGGCCTCAAGACATGATCTCCTGGTTATCCCTAAAAATCAGGGATAACAGTCACTATTAGAAGGGGAAGTTGGTTGAGAGGGTTTGGGATCCTTGTTGTGCTTGTTGTTGTGGTGATGATGTTGCTTCTTGAGATTCTTGGATTTATCTTTCTGTTGGGCCACTAAGGCTTTGTTGAAGGTACATGTAGTGTTGAGTACTCCAAGTTGCACAAGTTTATCTTCCTCTCTAATCAAATCATTACATAAATACTCAAGAGTGGGATCTTTATAGGCACTCTCTAGAGCCTCTCTCATGGTATAAAAGGTAGATACAAGGATAAAATATGCACTACCAAGCTTATAAAGGATAATATAGATGCATTGATCTTCCTTCATATCTATTTTGCAGTCTATACATAAAATTCGAAGTGTTTTGAACTTAGATAAATAATCTTCAATGCAAGAAAAATCATTAGGACTCAGATTCATTAACTAATTTTCTATCTAGTGGGCTCAAATAATATTGTGTTTACCAAACATAGCTTCAAGCTTAGTCCAAGCTGCATCGAGAGCATCAATTCATTGAAGGTGAAACCTTAAATCAAGAGAGATGGACATTCTTATTATTCCACTTGCTTCATCACTCTTATTATCCCATTTGACTTTCTTTTTATCATCAGTGTGTTTTGGTTCTTTTCCCAAGGTAATCCAGTACAATCCTTTACTTCTTAATACATCTTCCATATGGGTTTTCCATGATAATTAGTTGGTACTGGTAATAAAAAGATCATTGGGAGATGCCGAATTAAAATATGCAGAAACAGATGAAACTAATGGTTTGGATGGAAATAAATCGAAAAAATAGACTATTTAAAAAAAAAACGACATTGAAAACATACTTCAAATGTGAAAGTTATACCATTTTAAAAAACGACATAAACGATAACCAAAGATCCATGTGGAAAGTAGAAGTTGGTTCACATGGTGATGCTCATCCTTATTTAACTTTTCCTATAAACTCACTTTTAAGTAAGTTACTTATGAAATCACCCACTTTTATAACATAAATGAGAATCACTTTTACAATGAAGTTACTTTATAAATGAAAGTTACATGCAAAAAATAACTTAAAATAAAATATTAAAGTTATTTAATAGCGATTCACTTTTATAATTAAGTGAAATGCACTTTACAATGAATGCATGAACTTAAAAAAAAGTAACAAAAAAAAATCAAGACCTCTTACTAAGTAAAGTAACTTTCAACCAAGTGAGCTAGTGCAAAACATATTATAGTCTTAAGAAGGAGGATTGGGGGTGTTGTTAATGTTGTTGTGGAAGACGACTTTGGCGTGCATGCTAAAAACAAACTTGTTTCCATACATTCACACACACACACAAAAAAAAATCATTTTTTGACAACAACAAGGGTTAGATCTCGATTAGCTTACCCAGAAAATGCAAATTTTCTCTCTCTTTCTAATTTACCGAGATCACACAGAGTGCGTGGAAAAGAGCATATGCAGACGAGAAAAACCTTTCCGCTCTATTTCTGATTTGTTGAGATCACACAAAGAGGGAAATATGCATCCATAGATACAAAAAGAGTAGCAACCTAGAAATAAAAAATAGAAAACCAAAATAAAACCAAATTATTATCTCTGTAAAAATTTTAAAAGGGAGTATTCATGTTTTATACCTCTAGATTTGATCGAAATGACCATATATTGGGAAAATAGAAACCTTTTCGAGTGAAATGAAAAACATTTCTAGCTGAAATGAGTGCTCTAGATATAATGGAACAATCTCCTCGACCCAAAAATGTATGCAAAAAAAAAAAAGTTGCATCAACACAACTTCAAGATATCGATCTACAACGAGAATGGATCTTCAAATGTTCTCTAATACCATGTTTGACAACACAGGTATTCCAACAAAGGATGAAAATCGTCAGTAACCACTCACACAACCAGATCAAAGATCAACACACCAATGTTTTTATGTGGTAAGACCCTTGTGGGGAAACACCCATGACCGTAGCCAATATGGCCACATGGAGCAATTTATTATTGTAAAAGAAAATATTACAAAGAAATTTAAAAGAAATTTTCTCACAATCGATCATCGACAAATGACTCTCCAAGCTCTTTAATTAGAGATCATGGAAGAATCGAGTGTTAAGCCATGGATCAATGTAGCCATTAAGATCGAGGAGAATATGAACCATCATATCACTCTATGTTGGGAACATATTATGACCGTCAGATCACCTAACTACAAATGCATATCAATGCATACTAAAGAAACACAGTTTAACCTAACGACACATTATACCAATTTGATCTTAATTAACTCCTAAGTGTCTAAATATCTTAACAAAATTGGTCCCTACCTTTTTATTTCTCTACAAATGCTTCTGATACAATGATTAATGTAATGCTTGGATAAAAATGAGATCAACAACCATATGCTATCTACTTCATCAACACAAATCTTTCTCCCATTCAATTGAACTATATGATAACTAGAAAGTATTTTCTTGTTGTTTTCCATGCTATTAATAAATTTTGACATTATATAACTGGATATCCTGTATTTGTGCATACTAACCACTTTTCCATTCACTATTTGATGAATAAACCTATTACTAATGGTAGAGTGACACGATGGCCATTTTTACTATAGGAATTTGACATCACCATCCTTGATGAGCGAAGAAAAGAAAATGTCGTTGTTGACTTTCTTTCCAGGCTCATCAATGATGGGGAGCCCATACTCATTGATGATGTTTTTCCTTATGAACATGTGTTTTAATAATGTATTAACACAACGTGGTTTGCAGATATTGCTAATTATTTGGTTGTAGGAAAACTTACATAACATCTTTCAAAGGAGTTGTTAGCACTCTGTAAATTCCCTAGAGGTTGAAAAAGAAGGAATCGGCAAAGGTAACTTTATCCAACCGCTTTTAAAGCCGGGATCTAGCCCTTCCAGCTTCAGAGAGGGATCTCTCTATATGATTTAGATTTGTTTTTAATTTAGATGTTAGGCTAGGTAAAGGAATAGGTAGGTTTTGTTGTAAAAGTGTTTTTTGAATTGATTGAGACAGTCTACACATCCATTGGGCTATGGGGTCTGTGTTAAAATAAACATGTGATACAAACCAGAAATGTAAAGGAATACTTCCACAGGGCGAGATAATATACTCACTGGATCTTTAATAGATTAAATGATGGACATAAGAAAAGATGAGAAAGATAAATTCAACTAAGAAGCAGTTAAGAATTTATTAATTGAAAACATCAGAAGATAAACATTAAAATCTTTAAAGTTGGAAACAGGGTATCCAAGATAAATCCTGCAACATACGCTACTCTTAAAGATTAGTTTCAGAAAACAATATGATCACAAAGAAAGAACAACATTCAACTTAGAGTAATACACATCACCAGTGAATACACGCAAGAATCCTGTAAAAGTGCCTCCTTTTATTAATGGCAGATCTCTTCAAAAATGTTACAGTCTGATAGCGTCAGGGTGTAAAGATCAACAACCCTCAATACTTCGAAAGGTGAAGTATTTATAATTCAAATTACAAACGTTCCTGTCATAACTGATCAGGACTTGCTCATTCTATTTTTAGTCTAACTAATTTAACTAATCAAAACTGCTTGGTGACTTGGTGCAACTGCACGCGGAAATTCTGGGGTAGGCTGTTGGCGAGGTTCCTGCACAACCTCTTCTGACTGGACATGTGACTGGATCTGGATAGCTCATCTGCTAATCGAGCAGATCGCAAAGTTCCTCCCATCTGAGATGACTAGGCACCGTGACTTTGAGCAATCTCCGATACACTTCGTCCATTTCCGTATATTTGGCGAATGTGGGCTTAGTGAGGAATATGTATCGAATCTCGTGTTGGATGCTGATGTCCAACTAAAGAGCGTCCATGAATGCTTTGCCAGTGATGCTCCCTTGTATGCCAGCAAACTTGGAACTGTCCTTAGACACTTCAGCCAATCTCTTCTTGTAATCCAGAAGTGTCACCAATTTATCATTAATGACTTTCCGACAAGGTAGACCTTTCTTCTGGAGAGCCTCAATCTTGTTGAAGAATTTATGTACCCCTAGGTCCATGGTCTGAACCTTTTCTTCTAGTTGAAGAATTAATCCCCTTTTGGTCAAAACTCTCTTGACCTCAAGGATGGTCTCTGTTCTATCTTCTATCTTCAGCTCTTCTAGCTCTTCTCTGGTCTTGGAATTGAGGAATTTGATTATATCGTTTGCCTGAGTTGGTCTATCTCCCAATTCTACTCTGATCTTCTCAATAGCCTGTTTACTCCTCTGGACCAACTCGTTCTACTCAAACATGATTTGGATCATGGGCCAGATTTCATTCATGGAATTTGTGATATCTGTCCATACATTCTCTTTGACCTCAGCCAAAGTCTTCCCTGCCATTGTTTGCTTTTGGAGCTGTTGTAGCTCCTTCCTGAGCTGCTCAGTTACTTGCTTTTCTTTGGAGAGACTAGTTTGGAAGGAAGTCTTGAGTTCCTGGAGGTTCTCAACTTCCTTTTTAAGCCTTCTTATCTCTATCTCTTGCAGGTTCATCTTTTCCATGGATTTGGCGAGGTCTGTTGTTCCCTCTTGTGGTGTCACTGGTGTTGCAGATGGAATTGTTGTTACTGCTGCTGTGCTCAATCCTGCAATTGGGATAGCACTCAATGGAGTGCCTTCCATTGGCTTCAGTTGCTCTTTCTCTTTCAGTAATCTCTCCATCTCAGCTTCCATTTCTTTGAGCTGAGCATTCTGCTCCATGAGCAGCTTAAGCATTTCATCCTTCTTGCCTTCTTTTTCTGCTATCTCCTTCGCCTGTGAGTCTTCTGTAGGAGGAAGCTTCAGCTGTTTCCTCAAGGAGGCGATATCTGCATTATTCTTCTTTATCATCTCTTCTGCATCTTTGACGTTCGAGGGATCATAGCCAATCTTGAGGACCAACTCCTCCAAAGTTTTAATTCTGTTATCTTTTGCGAAGGATGAAATCTTCTCTGGCTTGAGTTGTGTCTGTGCATTGTTGAGTGACACCTGCAATTTGGCTGCAGATGCAGAAGCATGTGCCAATGTGTGGAATACCATCTCCCCTGTATGCTTGTGCAGATCCATCTGATCTGTTGGGTGCACGTCCTTCGTCTGGAACTCGAAGGTGGCTCTCTTGTAGTCTGTGATTACATTGGGATCCGGTACCTGTGCCTGTAGGAAGGCCATGTGCATCCTGCCTCTTTCCGTGTCGAATGCAGATAGCAGTCTATGCTGCGTGGTGGACGACTGTTTTCGAAACTGGGCGTAAGTACTGCTGGTGAGGGTCTGGTTCCTTTTCTTGATCAGCTCGTACTTCTCGAAAATGCCCAACTCGGGAACAGTCTTGCCTGACTGAGTGTCTAATGGAGAGTCTGTGGATTTCTTTGGCACTGCTGTGGTGATCTCCTTATACAGGCTGGAACCGAAAGGAGGAATCACAGACTTGGTCACTGTGGTATGTGGAGTCTCTTTTTCTTTTGTCTGGCCGGGGACTGAAACTGTCTTGGGCCTCTTTGTGTGCAGCTGGAACTCTTCAGATGACACCTCCTTGACAGGCAGAGAAGAATCTTGTCGAGGCCTCTTTTCTTTAGGGACCTGTGGTGTAGTAGTTTTTGGTACAGTGGCCGGGGGAACCTGCTGTTCCGCTTCGATCAATGTATCAGGCACCCACACTGTCTGATTGGCAAATTTTTCGATCTCGGGCTTGGACTCATGAACATATGGGATGTTTTTATTTTTCACCCGCATTTCTGAAATGATCCCGCATGGATCATAGTGCCATGGGAAACTCATAAAGAATTTCATTTCTTTTAACATTTTGTTAGCTTCTTACCCGGCGCCTCGACTATTGCAGATGAAAGAGCCAATCTGCCCCTTGATTCTCAATTGCTTCTTCTTCTTCAGGGAAACAAAATGAATGTCATCTGAATTCACGATCTGCCTTATATACTATAATGCAAAGATTCTTACCGGCACATATTTGGGCAGCTTGTAAGGTGCCAACTCGCACCCGAATACTCTGATCTCGGTGTGGTTCTGATACAAGTACCAGTCCCCGGTCTTTGTATTCTCTGAGAGATGCAGAATTCTCTGGACTTCGTCGTTGATGCGAGGCTCAGGCCTGCCGCTCAACATGCTTACCACAGGGTGGTAGAAAAGATCAATGAATGCTTTGAGCTGTACTCCGTGGAATTATGCTTCAACAAAGAGGTCCATGTTGTGACTGGATGAGGCCTTCCGTCTGCATCCATTTTCTGCATGGAGAAACTGAATTTATCTTCTTGGAAGTAGACAAACATGTAGGCCAATATTGATGAGTATCTGAACATGCCTTCTGTGCCAAAATTCACGAATTGTTCATGAATATTGTCGGCCAAGAAGGTGTTGTAATCAAACTGTGCTGTGGGCTTTTCATCATTAGAGAAAATGGATAGAAAACCCAGAATGGGCTCATCTACCCACTGGTCGGAATAGTACCCCAGCAAGGCATAAAGGGAGGAAATGATTTGGTTTCCCTTGGTGGAGAACATGGATGAAGGGTAAGGGGGATTGGTGGAAGGAAATTGAGCGGAAGTGGGAAGGAAAAGCTCGAATATCTGAGCTCTCTAGGGAAAAGTCATCTTCTGATATAGCTCGGTGAGGATTTCTAGGTTGAAAGGGGATGCAGATTCGGCACGGGGAATTTGCATCATCTGGTCTATGTCTTCGGGAGTGATGAGGAACAGGGTGTCTCCGGATGAGGATATGATGGCTCTCTGTTTGGGGATGTAGTGAGCTTGGCATTTAAGTGTGAATTCGGGAAAATGATGGATTTGGGGAAAAAGGTACAGGGGTAGATTGGACTCCCAGAGTCCAATCTCATCACTCTGGTCCAGGAAAACCTCCTGGAGCCATGAATGGAGGTCTGAAAAGTCGAAATCACACTTGGTATCAGCGATCAATCTGTCTTTGTCGACCAACGGGATTTTGTCCAGGTCGACAAGAGGTGGGAGAAAAGGATTCTCCTCTCCTTCTGCTTGTCTTGGCTTTGGCGCCATCTCTACAACAGTACCTGCAAATAACATGGAGTTAGTGGGGTCGACTGACTGTGGATGAAGGCGACGGGAATGCAATGGAGGATTAAGAGGTAATATGGTGCGATGGATGAATAGTGAATTAAGGGGGGATAATGGTAGTTTTATTTAAAACTTGGGTCAGTTGGGCACGGGAGATAGGTCAGCAGGATAACAGGTATGTTATCCAGTAATAAATGGACAATGAGCCACTTGCGGGTGAGATGGCAGGTGACGGTGGCCAAAATATACGGACGGGTGACGTGGAGGCTGGTGATTGGAGGTAAAAGTCGCAATAAGGGGCTGGTCATGAGTGAAAAGGATAAGGTACTGACAGCAGGGACTGATAGAAGTTATGGGATGGGACACACTCGGGAGCAAGTGGAACAAGTGGGAGATGACGTCCATGAGTGACGAGGGCTGTCAGATGGCAGATGGGAATGGGACTTCAGGATCAATAGGCTGACGCCACGTATGACCAGGGGCCTGCCAGAGGAGAATAACAATTCCAGACCCCCCCCCCCCTTGGTTAAAAGCAGAACATCAGGGGGGGTCCGAAATTCACTGTGATCCATTGATCTGCGTGCTTGTTTCCTGGCCGCAGATATTAGCGCACTCTTTAATCCTCATTCCGGACCCCCCCCTCCATTAAAGGCAAAATGGATGGGGGGGGGGGGGTCCGGAATCCATTGTGGACCGTTGATTTAAGCGCCCTTCCCTGGGTCGTCCAGATGTGCGCCAATGTTATTACCGATTCCGGAACCCCCCCCTTGGTTAAAAGCAGAACGGTTGGGGGGAGGGGGGTCTGGAAACCTCTGTGAACCGTAGATCTGAGCGCCGTGATCGGGACCGTTGATACGTGCAGGAAACATAAATCATGAGCGAAGAACACATGCACTTGGGGAAAAAATTAGGATAAAAGCCTTTTATGGGTTTTTCTTCAACTTTTCAAAGAGACACCACCATGGGACTTTGACCAACTATCTTTTAAGCATTTGGAACATGGTGTAACATTTTCATCAAGCTGGTTCCATTGGGGTGAAACGAATGAAACAACTAACCTACATGCTAACCTATCTTCCTAGGACAATTAACCCAGATTAAACTGTTGGGTTAAGAAATTACTCTACCTAAGGGCTATCTGACCAGGATTAGACAGTCTGGTCAGATTTATTCACTAATCTAACCTAAGGGCTATCTGACCAGGATTTGACAGTTTGATCAGATTTATTCACTAACCTATCAACATTAAATTTAAAAAGAACTTGGCCATGCTTAAAAGGTATGGCCAAGTTACTATTATTGCATGGGGCTTTCAATTCAATTCTTTTATGCCCTCTTTTCTTTTTCTTTTCTTTTTCCTTTTCTTTTTCTTTTCTTTTTTCTTTTCTTTTTCTTTTCTTTTTTCTTTTTCTTTTTTCAAATTATTTGCAGGATGAAAAATCATTTGTCAACAAAAAATACTAGAAACAGATAATATCTCAATCACCAGTTGATTCCCATAATTTATGGGGTGATAACAGCGGCTCCACCTGGGGATGGTACTTTTCCCTGTGAAGTGCCAAGAATCCTGGGTCCTGTAGTCCTGATAATTTCTGCCTAGTAGCCTTCATTGGTTTTATTCTAAAAAATGTGAAAAACAGTGATCAACAGCTTAGGGCCTTCTCTTCGAGCTTCAACCAACTGACTAATGCTCCTCACTCAGAAAATGCAAGTGAAAAAATGACACTTAAACTATTATGTACATTGGAGAGTGAGCTCTCAAATCTTCTATTTAGGTGGGACATAATGTTTCAGCATTCTGCCATTCACAGGTGCTCCTGGCAGATCTGATCCATCGACGTTGTTTAGTAAGAAAGCATTGTTTCCTCTGAAAGCTTGGATCATGTATGGACCTGTCCACAGATTTTCAAATTTCCCATGCTTTCCCTTGTCCTCATTCCTGGCATCCCATCTCAACACCAAATCTCCCAGCTCAAAATCATCCTCCTTGGTTCGTTTGTCAAAGATCTTCTTGATTTTTTCTTGGACAACCTGTGTTTTGTTGAAAACTTCTTCTCTAGTCTGCTGCAAATGGATCATCTGGTTGATCCTTCTCTGTGAATCATTTGGCTCAACTTGAACCTCTTGAAGCAACTTCATGACAGGGACTCCTAGAGAAGTAGGGAACACTACCTCTGTACCATAGACCAACTGGTATGGTGACA
The DNA here is from genome assembly GCA_009831015.1 of Picea engelmannii. NCBI lineage: Eukaryota > Viridiplantae > Streptophyta > Pinopsida > Pinales > Pinaceae > Picea > Picea engelmannii. The sequence continues at coordinate 597,501 of ML787330.1, forward strand.
TACCAATTGACCTTTTGGTCGTCAGCCTGTCAGCCCATAAAGCAAAAACCAACTTATCGTGCCATGATTTCTTATTTTCCTGCAATGTTTTCTTGATGATATTTACCAAGGTTTTATTTGAAGATTCTGCCAACCCATTCCCCTGAGGGTAATAGGCTGTGGAATGCCCCAAACCAATGTGATACTGGTTGCAGAAATCTATAAGTTTCTTTGAGTGAAAGGCAACTGCATTGTCAGTGCTAAGCTTTCTAGGACAACCAAAACGAGATAAAATATTATTTTCAAGAAATTTGATAATAACAGAGTCAGTGGCTTGCCTGCTCGGTACTGCTTCAATCCATTTGGTAAAATAATCGGTGGTAGTGAGAATCCACCGGTGCTAGCCTAATGATGGTGGGTGTATTTCTCCAATGAAGTTGAGCCCCCAATGCTGGAAAGGGGCCTCAGCTGAGATAGGTTTCATAGGTAGAGGAAGGAGTTTCCTTTTGCCTTCAAACAATTAACACTGGTGACAAGCTGTTACCTTCTGATGCACATCTGCGAACAGGGTGGGCCAGTAAAATCTAGCTCTGAGTATTTTGTTGGCTGTGACCTTCCAGTTCAAATGGCCACCACATTCTCCTGCATGAAACTCTTGCAACACTTTATCAGCTTCATCTTTCAGTAAGCAATTTAAAAGAATGCCTGCAGGGTCTTTCCAATACAAATTTCCTTCTAGAATACAAAATTTCAAAGCTTTCAACTTTAAAAATCTAGCTTTAGTCTTAGTTAAACCAGGGGGAGCTTGTAAATTTTGTAAAACGAATAGAAGGTCTGCATACCATGGAGAGTTGAGAAATACCTCTCTAATGTTTGGAGTCGCCATCTCTCCCTGTTCATCTGCCACATCTAGAAAATTAATGTCAAGAGCCTGGAAGTTAGATTCAACCATTAATTTAGCAAGGCCTTGGCCTTTGATTAGTTTTGTGGGCTTAATCTATATATCATATTCTAAAATGACAACAATCCATTTTCCCCTTCTTCCATCAGGGTTGTCCTGTGTCAAAATATCCTTTACTACCGCGTTCGGAACATAAGCTATGCTGTGGGAATGGAGAATATAGACCTTGAAGTCCTTTATGGCTTTTACCAAAGCAAAAGCTTGCTTCTCCATGATATTGTAGTTCAGGGAAGCATCTCTTAGTGCTTTGCTGAAGAAAGCTATGGGCTGTTCATACCCTTCGCTGTACTTTTGCAGCAACACCGCTGCTATAGTATGTTCAGATGCGAAAGAAAAGAGATAGAAATCTTTAGTAAAATCGGGATTGATCAAAACAGGGGCTTCTGTGAGTGCTTGTTTTACTTGTTCGAAGGATTGTCTGGACTCAGAGTCCCATTTTATTTTTATGTCCTTTTTAAGCATGTTTGTAATGTTTCTGAGGAGTTCGGCCAGATTGGGAATGAATCTTTGTAGAAAGTTAATTTGCCCAATAAAAGACTGTAGTTCTTTGAGGTTTCTTGGGTGTTCTAACTTTAGTATGGCCTCGATTCTGCTGGGGTCTATTTTGATTCCATCTTTAGAGATGATGTGTCCCAACAGTTTTCCTTCTTCTAACCCAAAAAGACACTTCTTAGGATTTAAAGAAATCCCAAACCTTCTACATTTCTCGAAAAATCGTCTAAGGTGTCGCAGGTGTTCATCATCAGATTTGGAAAACACAGTTACATCATCTAAATAAACGACAATAAACTTACCCAATTCTTCCACGAAGGCGATATCCATTGCCCTCTGAAACGTGGATCCTGCGTTCATCAGACCAAAAGGCATCTTCACATACATGAAAGTGCCCCATGGTGTGGTAAAAGCGGTTTTATCTTGATCATCCAGGTGAACTAGGACCTGGTTGTATCCCGAGAAACCATCCAACAGAGATATCCGACTGGATCCGACCACCCTTTGCAGGAGGTGGTCCATTTTCGGCAATGGGTAATTATATTTCAGGGATACTTTGTTTAGATTTCGGAAATCTATGCAGAGTCTGATTTCCCCGGTTTTCTTACGTGTAGAGACTAAATTAGAGACCCACTTGGAGAAACGCAGCGGGACTATGATCTTGGCATCGTACATTTTCTTGATTTATTTTTCTATCAGAGGGAGTAACTTGGGATTTATCCTCCTAAGTTTCTTCCTAAACGGTTTTTGGTCTTCTTTTATGGGAATCCTGTGTTGTATGATGTTGGTATCATAAGATTTCAAGTCTTCATATCCCCATGCAAAGACATCGAAATATTCTTTAAACATCTCAATGTATTTGAGTTTTTGCTCTGGGGGTAATGATTTAGACAGTTTAACCATCCTAGGTTTCTCTTCAGTCCCTATATTACAATCTTCTACCTCTTGTCCATGGGCTTCTATTTTTGGTTTTTTAGCTACGTCGTTACAGTCAAATAAATCTTCTAAAGGAACAAGACCTCTAGGTAAAACATTGCTTTTCAACTGCAAAACATCTGCATCCATTTCGTCATCCCCTAACTCTCCTGAATCTACAATATCTATTCCTGAATCTACAATATTCACACTATCTATCTCAAAATCAGAATTATTTACATTTTCATCTTCATTTTCTAAATCTATATTTGTACATTCAAACTCGTTTTTTCACAGCAGAAAATCCTTGATTTGATCGTCGTTACCAAACACTTGCCAATACCTGATATTTTCGGGAACTGTCGGTCTGCATTTCACCTGAACAGTTTATGGGCGAGTCGGGCGGAAAGGAATCTTACAGGTGGCTGCTGACATAGCCAATCCGTCGGCCAGAATATTCTGTCCCCTCGGCATTACTTGCAAGTCGACTTCAGTAAAACACCTCAAAGCATCAAGAACAACATTCCTCTAAGCTCTAAAGCGAGGGTGTTTAGCAGTGTACTCACCTTTGACTTGCTTGATTATCAATTCAGAATCACCTCTTACCATTATCTGCTTAGCACCAACTTTCTTCAAAAGCTTCAGGCCGAGCATCAAAGCTTCATACTCAGCAATATTGTTAGTACATTGAAAATTTAATTTGTAAGAGTGATTTTCTGAATACCTGTTTCTGTGATTATGCAACCAGACTCCAGCTCCTGCTCCTTCTTTACTCACAACACCATCAAAATCCATGCTCCAGAAATCAGCAGGTAACTCTTCAGTTATCACATTCTTCATCTTTGCTACCTCAATGCTTTCTTGGCCTTCATCTTGACTAGGTGTGTCTTCCATCAGCTGAGTATCTTGCTCCTCCGTATCACCATCATTGTAAGAGATGAACGAATCTAAATCAGAATGTGTAGAGTAAAGGGGATAATTGTGCGGTTTGTCTTGGCTACTGACCATGTACTTCATCAGTGTTTCTCTGTATAGCCTCCTCTGTTGCCCAAACACTGGGATAGTGGTGTAAGACATATCCAGCTGCAGGGTTCCTTTCAACTTAGCCCCCCAACACTGGGATAGCAACATTCCATACTTTGGCGGGATATCTGCAACCACCACATCCATCACCATACTCTTCGCAGGGATCTGAACCAAGGTGATGCATAAGTCTTTGATCAAACCAATGCATTTAACTTTGTTAGAGTCAAATGAGTGTAAATCCTTGTATTGTTTGGTGACCTCCAGTCCCAGTTTTTCCATTACTGCTTTAGGCATCAGATTGTGGGAGGCACCCGAATCCAGCATAGCGTTATGCAATATCAAGTCGTGTATGTTTAGACTAATGTAAAAAGGAGCAACATCACCGGTATCATCTCGACCATCTACTTCAGGTCTGAAAAGAAACTCGGGTCTATCATCAGTAAGGTTCACAGTGTCTGAATGACTTGTTGATCCGATGGTTAAAGCCTTCGTGCCTATGTCCGGTTCAATGGCTAGTGCTTTAACTACATGTGAATGATAATCGTCTCTGTTCATCAACTCTGTAAGTGGGATGGGAATTTTTATTTTTTCCAATTCCCCCTCAAGGCTAAAGGGTGTATGAGCTCTGCTTTGGCTCATCAGTTCTGATTTGTCTGCCATATTTTTCGGCTCAGAAGTACTCGGAGGGTTAACAGGTGAAGCCTCAGGCTGTGAGGGCCTTTTCAGAATGGTGATGTTTTTCTTCACGGGAGTTTCGACATTACTCTTCTCAGGGATCTTCTCAGCAGTACCTTTCTCAGGAGTCTTCTCAGTAGATAGCTCAGAGGTATTTTTGTTTTCGACTACCTTCTTTGTCTCAATCGTCTTCTTTGGAGAACTCCCTTCTGTCTTCTTACTCCGCAGATTGTACTGTCGGTGTACCTCTAGAATGGCGTTCTCAAAAGCCTGTTGTTCTGCATCTTCAACAACTTCTTCACTTACCGTTGTTTGATTGAGCAGAAAAAGTTCCTGCTCTTCTTGAGTAAGGAAAATAGCTTCGTTGTCGTGAATGCCCATGAGATTGATATGAGTGTCCTCCAATTCCTCAATCACTTCCCCCCCTTCATCAGCATAGTTTTCTTGCAGGGGAGGTCTAATCTGTTGATCCGGACCTCTCTGCTCCCTTTGATCCCTAGGATCTCTCTGTCTGATTTGAGGAGGGTTTCTCCTGAAATTGGGGTTCTGAACCTGAGGAGCAGGTGTGTTGTCCCCTGGAGGATTTCTGTCTGACAAATTCATTCTTTCCAGCATTAGTTCCACTGTTCTGGTCAAAGAATCCAATTTGGAATCTGAGGTCGACGTGGAAGGTTCCTCTTTAATCGTGACTCTCCTTTCTGACCTCTGTCGAGCTCTTTTTTCCAACAAATTGGCCTCCACACTAATAGCACTTTTCTACATATCTTATAGGGTGGTGGAATTTCTTTCTCTTAACTGGTAAGACATGTCAGCATCAAATCCGTCGGGGAATTTAATTAATGCCAGACCCTGTGGGGGTTTGATTTCGGTTGGGATTTCATTGTACATGTTGTTAAAACGGGTGCAGTAGTCTTGAACCGTCTTGCCTTGATTTATTCTTATATTCTCATATTCTGACAAGATCTGGAGAGGGTTTTTCTTTACCTCCCATCTGTCGAGAAAACTTATTTGCAACGTGACAAGGTCAGGGACTGAGGCGACAGGTAAAGCTTTGAACCATTTTTTGACATCACCTGTTTTCGAAACTGGGCGTAAGTACTGCTGGTGAGGGTCTTGTTCCTTTTCTTGATCAACTCGTACTTCTCAAAAATGCCCAACTTGGGCACAGTCTTGCATGACTGAGTGTCTAATGGAGAGTTTGTGGATTTCTTTGGCACTGGTGTGGTGATCTCCTTATACAGGATGGAACCGAAAGGAGGAATCACAGACTTGGTCACTGTGGTATGTGGAGTCTCTTTTTATTCTGTCTGGTCGGGGACTGAAACTGTCTTGGCCCTCTTCATGTGCAGCTGGAACTCTTCAGATGACACCTCCTTGACAGGAGGAGACAAATCTTGTCGAGGCCTCTTTTCTTTAGGGACCTGTGGTGTAGTAGTTGGTGGTACAGTGGTCGGGGGAACCTGCTATTCCTCTTCGATCAATGTATCAGGCACCCACACTGTCTGATTGGAAAAATTTTCGATCTCGGGCTTGGACTCATGAACATACGGGATGTTTTTATTTTTCACCCGCATTTCTGAAATGATCCCGCACGGATCATAGTGCCATGGGAAACTCATAAAGAATTTCATTTCTTTTAACATTTTGTCAGCTTCTTCCCTGGTGCCTCGACTATTGCAGATGAAAGAGCCAATCTGCCCCTTGATTCTCAATTGCTGCTTCTTCTTCAGGGAAACAAAATGAATGTCATCTGAATTCATGATCTGCCTTATATACTCTAATGCAAAGATTCTTACCGACACATATTTGGGCAGCTTGTAAGGTGCCAACTCGCACCCGAATACTCTGATCTCGGTGTGGTTCTGATACAAGTACCAGTCCGTGGTCTTTGTATTCTCCGAGAGATGCAAAATTCTCTGGACTTCATCGTTGATGCGAGGCTCGGGCCTGCCGCTCAACATGCTTACCACAAGGTGGTAGAAAAGATCAATGAGTGCTTTGAAGCTGTACTCCGTGGAATTATGCTTCAACAAAGAGGTCCATGCTGTGACTGGCTGAGGCCTTCCGTCTGCGTCCATTTTCTGCATGGAGAAACTGAATTTATCTGCTTGGAAGTAGACAAACATGTAGGCCAATATTGATGAGTATCTGAACATGCCTTCTATGCCAAAATTCACGAACTGTTCGTGAATATTGTCGGCCAAGAAGGTGCTGTAATCAAACTGTGTTGTGGGCTTTTCATCATTAGAGAAAATGGATAGAAAACCCAGAATGGGCTCATCTACCCACTGGTCGGAATAGTACCCCAGCAGGGCACAAAGGGAGGACATGATCTGGTTTCCCTTGGTGGAGAACATGGATGAAGGGTAAGGGGGATTGGTGGAAGGAAATTGAGCGGAAGTGGGAAGGAAAAGCTCGAATATCTGAGCTCTCTGGGGAAAAGTCATCTTCTGATATAGCTCGGTGAGGATTTCTAGGTTGAAAGGGGACGCAGATTCGACACGGGGAATTTTCATCATCTGGTCTATGTCTTCGGGAGTGATGAGGAACAGGGTGTCTCTGGATGAGGAGATGATGGCTCTCTGTTCGAGGATGTAGTGAGCTTGGAATTTAAGTGCGAATTCGGGAAAATGATGGATTTGGGGAAAAAGGTACAGGGGTAGATTGGACTCCCAGAGTCCAATCTCATCGCTCTGGTCCAGGAAAACCTCTCGGAGCCATGACTGGAGGTATGAAAAGTCGAAATCACACTTGGTATCAACGATCAATCTGTCTTTGTCGACCAACGGGATTTTGTCTAGGTCGACAGGAGGTGGGAGAAAATGATTCTCCTAACCTCTGCTTGTCTTGGCTTTGGCGCCATCTCTACAACAGTACCTGCAAATAACACGGAGTTAGTGGGGTCGACTGACTGTGGATGAAGGCGACGGGAATGCAATGGAGGATTCAGAGGTAATCTGGTGCGATGGATGAATAGTGAATTAAGGGGGGATAATGGTAGTTTTATTTAAAACTTGGGTCGGTCAGGCGCGAGAGACAGGTCAGCAGGATAATAGGTATGTTATCCAGTAATAAATGGACAACGAGCCACTTGGGGGTGAGATGGCAGGTGACGGTGGCCAAAATATACAGATGGGTGACGTGGAGGCTGGCGATTGGAGGTAAAAGTCGCAATAAGGGGCTGGTCATGAGTGAAGAGGATAAGGTACTGACATCAGGGACTGATAGAAATTATGGGATGGGACACACTCGGAAGCAAGTGGAACAAGTGTGAGATGACGTCCATGAGTGACGAGGGCTGTCAGATGGCAGATGGGAATGGGACTTCAGGATCAATAGGCTGACGCCATGTATGACCAGGGGCCCGCCAGAGGAGAATAACAATTCCGGACCCCCCCCTCGGTTAAAAGTAGAACATCAGGGGGGTCCCAAATTCATTGTGATCCATTGATTTGCGCGCTTGTTTCCTGGCCGCAGATCTTAGCGCGCTCTTTAATCCTCATTCCGGACCCCCCACCCTCCATTATAGGCAGAACG
>ML787330.1:614405-639806 GCA_009831015.1 Picea engelmannii
CCCCCCCCTTGGTTAAAAGCAGAACGATCGGGGGGGGTCTGGAAACCTCTGTGAACCGTAGATCTGAGCGCCGTGATCGGGACCGTTGATACGTGCAGGAAACATAAATCAGGAGCGAAGAACACATGCACTTGGGGAAAAACTTAGGATAAAAGCCTTTTATGGGTTTTTCTTCAACTTTTCAAAGAGACACCACCATGGGACTTTGACCAACTATCTTTTAAGCATTTGGAACATGGTGTAACATTTTCATCAAGCTGGTTCCATTGGGGTGAAACGAATGAAACAACTAACCTACATGCTAACCTATCTTCCTAGGACAATTAACCCAGATTAAACTGTTGGGTTAAGAAATTACTCTACCTAAGGGCTATTTGACCAGGATTAGACAGTCTGGTCAGATTTATTCACTAATCTAACCTAAGGGCTATCTGACCAGGATTTGACAGTCTGATCAGATTTACTCACTAACCTATCAACATTAAATTTAAAAAGAACTTGGCCATGCTTAAAAGGTATGGCCAAGTTACTATTATTGCATGGGGCTTTCAATTCAATTCTTTTATGCCCTCTTTTCTTTTTCTTTTCTTTTTCTTTTCTTTTTCCTTTTCCTTTTCTTTTCTTTTTTCTTTTCTTTTTCTTTTCTTTTTTCTTTTTCTTTTTTCAAATTATTTGCAGGATGAAAAATCATTTGTCAACAAAAAATACTAGAAACAGATAATATCTCAGTCACCAGTTGATTCCCATAATTTATGGGGTGATAACAGGAGTGATAGAATATTGTCAAACATAATGCCATGTACTCATGGGTTCAAGTCAACCTCTTCCACATAGGGTTGGATATTTTTATCCAACATTATGTTAGGAAAGATGAGGTTTATGACATCTTGAAAGCATGTCATGATGAACCTTGTGGTGGTCACTGTTAGAAAAATGGGTGTGCTTGTTTAACCATAGACACAAATGCCACCCTCGAGCACCTTAACCTTGACAAAGAGAAGAATTCTGGTAGCAAATCAATAGCCAACTAAGGATAGTGCACCAAGAAAAATAACCAAATACTAATAAAAAAGTCCAAGCCATAAAAAACGAAAATCGAAGTTGCAGTAGTTGCAACTGCAACTACTAGTTGCAACTGTAACTACTCTCCAAACTTGCACACAACTGATTTTCTGCAGTTACGAGTGAGTGAGTTCCAAATGAGCTCTGGTGTCTTGTATTTGTACTGCTCTTTCTTAGCTATTTGGGCCGACTTCTCTTCCTGGAGGATAAAAGCTCAATATTAATTATTCTCTTTAGCCGACTTGTCTTCTAGGGTTATGTCCAAGGCTTTAGGGTTTCTCTTTCTTCCCAGAATATTCGAGTATCATCAAAGGTTACAAGTGGAGTTTAATACCTCCTACAACTACCATAATATCAACACTCCCTCCTAGCTAGGGAGGTATAGAAGGCAATGGTCTTGAGCACAAACAAACCATTTAACCGTCAACATCAACATAGCCACACATGCTATCTCATGATCAAATCATGAGCACCATCATCACTATCCAACTGGATAATCTCCATGGCAATCAGAACAATGCCATCCAATAGAACACTACTGTGTCTATTTATAGTAGTATACAACTACTATCTGATGGTACACAACCAATCTCAGTAGCACATTTCTACTAACCAATGAACCATAGTCATTATCAGTGGATCACATCCACCACAATAGTGTTGATGATTGCAACGTCGTGTGACATTCTCCAGTTCGTTCTCCTCTGGACTAAGTTGAGTCGATCCGTGAGAGGGCCCATGTCATGGGTGTGTCGTCCACTTTTGGATTGAGTTGAGATGATGTGTGCCCATGTGTTGGGTGTGCCCATGTGATGGGTGTGCGTCAGACTTTGGATTGAGTTGTGATGATGTGTGGTCTCTCGTCTACTCCTTTGGAATGAGTTGAGATGACTTGAGATGGTCTCATGCCTTGTACTCCTCTGGACTGAGTTGATTCGGCTTGAGATGGTCTCCTGCCTTGTACTCCTATGGACTTATTTGAGTCGGCATGATATGGTGCTCCAGATGGTACTCTTGTGGACTCGATTGAGTGATCTATTGAGTGTGACGTCCCTGTGGCTGAGCACAGGTGGATGTGTCGCTAGTGGCTGAGCACTAGAGGATGAGAGAGATCCTTTCTATATTGTTTGAGATTAATATTTACTTGTAACCCTAATTATGTTGTGAAGGGTACAAGTCAACCCCACCATATGAAAGATAATTAATATTGTGTAATGATTAATTATATTATTGAGTTAATGAGGTCATCCCTGTTGTGCCAATAGAAACACCTTTTTTTGTGTCAGTTCTTGTTTAAATAAGAGAGAATCCCCATTGTGGATTACACACTCTCACTTGTCATCTCAAAATTTCAGCAAGCACTTGTACGACTGAAGTGCACACCTCTCTTGGGTGCTAGTTTCTAGGTTTTTGTAAGAACCCTCTTGTGTGCTAAGGTCTATGGTGTGGAGGATCTTCTCTTGAGAATATAGCAAATGATTGTTGGGTTTTTCCGTTGATTGAGAAGGGTTTTCCCAGGATACTTTTTGTGTTCTTGTGCATGGTTATTCTTCTTGTGATCTTGGTTATTGAAACACTTGTGTATGGTATTGCATTGTTTATGGTTCAAGTACATGCTAAATGAAATAAAATACATCTGCATGACCTAAGCATTAAAATTCAACGATTAGTATACAACTACTATCCAAAGACATACAGTCTCTACAACAATCATATCATCTGATATCAATCGTCATAAACATTATCATGCTACAAACTGAGTCATCTGGGCCATTCTTCCACTCACATCTATGATATCCAGAAGAGAATCTGCCCTAAGAAAATAAAACATCATCCATGGGCTATCTGGACTATTATTCTCAATCATAGAAGAATAATTGTCCCTGATTTATGAGCCTGGACCATTCACCTAACTGGGCCATTCCTCCGGCTCTAATCATAGTGCAACCTGGAGAGAATGAGTTTTCCCTAGGGAATGCCTGTCCATGATTTCTGAACCTATACCATTCACCTAACTAGGCCATTCCTTCAGCACTAATCATAATGAAAACTAGAGAGAATGAGTTTGCCCGAGGGAATGAATGTCCAGACCATTCCTAGGGAAATGGTTGTCCCGCACCAACCTCCAAAACAGACCATTCTTTGAAACTACTCACAACTGTGAACTTCAAAAGAATGACTACCCGACGAGGCAAACCATTCTACTCGACCACTACTTAGAGTGATTGCCAAGAAGAATGACTGTCCTAGACCATTCCCCCACACTAACCACAAGGGGAATCGTTGTCTATGGTATATAAACAATCTATAGGACCATTTTCATTATGAAAATGATTGTCCAATATGGACCATTTTCCAAACTGGAAAATGCCTGTCCATTAGAAATCTCGAACCACTTTCCGGACTAGAAAGGCACTGCCCAACCTGAACCATTTTCCACACTGGAAAATGACTGCCCATGAATAAATAATATGTATCAGTGCTCCCTCCCAACCTGGGGAGGCATCTCTTCCCTTTCAACTAAGGGAGTTATCTCCATGAGCCCCATATTGTCCCGTAAGTATGCAAACTTTATCCTGGACAAAGGATTTGTCAGAATATCTGTTATTTCCTCATCTATGGAGATATACTGGAGTTTCACTTCTCCTTCTTCGACTTTATCATGAATAAAGTAGTATTTGATATCAATATGTTTCAACCGGTCATGAAACACTGGGTGTTCTGATAACCTCATACAACTTTGATAGTCACAGTATATTATGGTCAAATCTGGTACCTGATCAAATAATCCAGAAATCAACTTCCTCAACCATACTGCTTCTATACATGCCTCACATGCTGCGATATATTTTATTGTGCAGAGTGTGATAGACTTATGTTTTCTGCTGGCCCATGATATCATAACAGAGCCCAAGATGAAACACATCCCTGAAGTACTCCTTCTGTCTTATGCACTCCCTTCCCAATCTGAATCTGTGAATCCATGAAGTTGTATATCACTGGATGAAGTGTATCTTAAACCATAGTTTAGCGTCCCATGAATATATCTTAGAACATTCTTTGCAACTATCCAATGCTCATGTCTGAGTTCCATCTGGAACTGGCTTAAGGTGTTTACAACAAAGCAAATATCTGGTCAAGTATTCACTAGATACATCAATGACCCAATCAATTTTCGATATAGGGATAGGTCTGCTGGATTAGAATCCAAGTCTCTTACTTTTCTTATATCTGTGGTCATACGAGTGGCCATGGATTTGTAATCCATCATTCCAAATTTATGAAGAATCTTCACTGCATACTTTCCTTGTCCAAGGAAGACTTCACCATGCTTATGCCATACTTCTAGTCCCAAGTAATAGTGCACGAGACCAAGATATTTCATATCGAACTCAGAAGCTAGTTCCTTCTTACATTGGGTGATGAGAGACTACGCACCTGTCAAGAATAAGTCGTCGACATATAACAGTAGAATCACAGGTGCATTGTTCACAACTTTGTAGTAGAGATTTGGATCTGCATGAATCTTAGAGAAACCAAGTCTTATTAAGTAGCTGTCTATTCTGGCATACCAAGCTCTTGGAGCTTGCTTGAGTCCATACAAGGATTTCTTTAATCTGCAAACATGAGTGTTTCTGGAATGTACTTCAAATCCTTGAGGTTGTTCAATGGATACTTCTTCTTCAATTGCTCCATTGAGAAAAGTTGTCTTTACATCCATCTGATGTAGACTCCATCCCATGGAAGCAACAAGAGACATAATGGCTCTAATAGAAGTATATCTGGCAATATGAGCAAATATTTCTTCATAATCTTCTCTCTCCTTTTGGGAGAACCCTCTAGCTACGAACATTGCCTTGTATTTGTCCATGCTTCTATCTGCTACATGTTTGATCTTATAGACCCATTTTGAAGTTACCACTAATTTTTCTTTAGGTCTAGGCACGAGTTCTCATACGTCATTCTTCATGATGGACTGGTGTTCTTCTGTCATGGCTTCTTTCCATTGTTTCTTTTGAGTTGCTTCTTCAAATGTGGTGGGTTCTTCATTTATAAGCTTTGTCATACATGTTGCATAGATGGAAAATCTTTTGGGCTTTTTTCTTTCTTTGAAGGTGCCACTTGGGGCTTCGAGTCTTTCTGCTTCTTGTAGAGTAGCTTCAAGCCAGACTGGACATTTTCTAGTTCTGGGTACAAGGACTGATTCAATAGGTTCACATGGTTGCATCAGATGATCAAGTTGTCCTGGTTCTTCATTTTGACTTTCTGGAAGATAGGTGCTTTCTTCTTTAAGCTCTTCATATTATTATTCTTCTATGGATTCTTCTATAGATTTCTTGAAAGCCATCTTCTCATTGAAGGTTAGGTCTCTACTGACTTCAATCTTATGTTGTTATGGAATATAGATTCTATAGGCTTTGGATGATTCATTGTATCCAACAAATATGCCCTTCTTTCTTGAGGGTTCTAGTTTCTTCCTTTTATCCTTGGGGATATGAATGTAAACAGGGCACCCAAATATTCTTAAGTTTCCACATTGGGTTTCTTTCCTAAGAAGGCTTCTTCTGGAATCATATCGTTTAGTATGCGATGGGGACTTTTGTTATGAACATATATTATTTTCATGGATGCTTCTCCCCATAAATACATGGATAAACCTTGATCATTCATTAGTGCCTTCACAGTTTCCTCAATGGATCTATTCTTCCTTTCTGCTACACCATTTTGTTGAGGATTACGAGGAACAATTATCTCCCTCATAATCCCTGCTGATTTGCAAAAGGAAACAAATTCCTTTGATGTGTATTCTCGGGCCATTATTTGTTTTCAAATTCTTGATTTTCTTGTTTGTGAGGTTTTCTATTTTTGCTTTGAATTCTTGAAACTTGCTGAAAACTTCATCCTTTGTCTTCAGGAGATATAAATCGTCTATGAAGATTACATAATAAAGAGAACCTCCTAGATATTTAACCGGCATCAGACCACATACATCTGAATGTATTAGATCCAGGATTTCCTTAGATCTATTATTGCTTTTTGAGAATGGCTTCTTAACATTTTTACCAAGAGCACATCCCCTGAAAATTCCTTCATGTGTAGATTGTAGTTCTGGTATTCCTTCAACTATTTTCTTGAGAAAAGATAATGCTTGATAGTTAAGATGAGCATAACTTATATGCAAAAGTTCATTGGGATTGACTTCATCATGTATAAGAGCTTCATCATTACGTTCTAGTAGTCTGTATAATCTTCCTTCACGAGTTCAAATAAGTCTAGCATTTTTTATGCTAGTCTCTAGACCAAGATAGTACTTCATCGTCTACAAAGGCTATTCTATTTCATTTGTCTTCTATGCAAGATACAGATACACGGTTCTTTTCTAAACTAGGTACATATAAGACATTACTCAAATGAACATTGTTACTTGATTTCAATTTGATGGAGGCTTGACCAATTCCTTCGACTGGATAGATGTTCTTGTCTCCAAGTTCAACCTTGTAGGATGTCTTCTTTTCATTCAAACTGGAGAGTCTGACCTGGTCTCTTGTCATATTCCTGGAAGCTCCATTGTCAATTATCCACATGTCATCTTCAAGAGTTCTTGTCAGAGATAAATAATGTAGATGATATGTCTTTTCATTCATGATTTGTGTTGACTGATAGTTGGTCAAAATTTGACTTTGACTGGTCAAACATTGACTTTGACCCAAAATCTCAACTTTGACGTTTTTTCCTTCTGAGAGTGCCAAGAGGTGCGTTGGACTAAGGTCCACTAGAATATCCTCTCCTTGAGTAAGGTGTTCCATCATAAGGTGTTGGGAAAATTTTTTAGGGTTTGCAGCTGCACCTGCTAGTAACCCTAGCGACATTGCTTTAGTAACTGCACCTGCTATAAACCCTAGCTACAGTTCTTCAATGAGCTTGATAATGTTATGGCTTAGCTTCTTTCCAGTGGTTAGACTGACTGAAGTAGGTGTGGGCCCATAACCTATTAGAAAAATGGGTGTGCTCGTTTAACCATAGACAATATAACAATATTGTCTCCCAACCATAGGCACAAATGCCACCCCTAAGCACCTTAACCTTGATAGAGAGAAGAATTCCAGTAGAAAATCAATAGCCAACCAAGGTTAGTGCACCAAGAAAAAGAACCAAATACCAATCAGAAAGTCCAAGCTAGAAAAATCGAAAATACAAGTTGCAGTAGCTGCAACTGCAACTACTCTCCAAACTTGCGCACAACTAATTTTCTGCAGTTGCGAGTGAGTGAGTTACAAATGAGCTCTAGCATCCTATATTTATACTACTCCTTCTTCGTTGTCTGGGCCAACTTCTCTTCCTGGAGGCTAAAAATGTGATGTCCCATTCCCAAGAGTAGGCCAACAGGGAGTGACTTAGTAGTCTATGTGTTCTCGTAGACTATAGTCAGACACAAACAGGGAACAAGATGGAGAAATAAGAAGGAATTGATGGCTAAATGATGAATTAAGCCAAAATACTTAGGAAAAGTCACTTAAGCCTAAGTCAACGAAGAATTATAATGAAAAGGTGCTAAAGGGGGGACTTAATTAATTAATTATTCACCTTAGGAGGAAAAGTGCCTAGCTTATGTGAGGTCAATGGTAAATTAGATTGAGAATGGTATAAAGGGAGAAATTTGACCTAATTCCTCATTATGCATTGTTATGATTTGATGTTGAGAGTTCCTAGAGGAGGAAGATAGTCAACCTTGTTGTTTTGTGGATTTCTGGAGGAAACCACCACCATTGATCGGTTTTGGTGTTGAGAGACACACCCTAACCCATCAGAGATACCATCCAGGTATTTCACCGAGCTATTCAAGAGTATCCAGTACAGTGTGCACAACTCAGCCAGTGAGGGCACAAGTCAGATTGAGGGTTTGTGGAGCTACACGAGGCCTGAGCTCAGATTGCAGTTTCCTTTCGACCCAATGGAGATCCAGCCAGGGCGCTTCTATTGAGCCATTTATCATCAGATTCTGATGGTGGAATCTTGCATAGTGCATCATCCAACCATTTAGGGTGCAACTCTTTCGACAATACATTTGGGGTTGCAGATGGAGCATCAGGGTAGATCCGGGGAAACCCTTCCGACCCAGTTCCGCATCTGGCGAGACGATCGTTTTGAGCCCTATAGCAGTTGATTTCGTCGATGGAATCATTTGGGGCGCATCCAGTGTCCCAGGAGGTGCGCAAACCCCTTAGGAAAATTGATGGCTAAATAATGAATTAAGCCAAAATACTTAGGAAAATTCACTTAAGCCTAAGTCAACGAAGAATTAGAATGAAAAGGTGCTAAAGGGGGGACTTAATTAATTAATTATTCACCTTAGGAGAAAAAGCGCCTAGCTTAAGTGAGGTCAATGGTGAATTAGATTGAGAATGGTATAAAGGGAGAAATTTGACCTAATACCTCATTATGCATTGTTATGATTTGATGTTGAGAGTTCCCAGGGGAGGAAGAGAGTCGACCTTGTTGTTTTGTGGATTTTTGGAGGAAACCACCACCATTGATTGGTTTTGGTGTTGAGAGACACACCCTAGCCCATCGGAGATACCATCCAGGTATTTCATTGAGCTATTTAGGAGTATCTAGTACAGTGTGCGCAACTCAGCCAGTGAGGGCGCAAGTCAAATTGAGGATTTGTGGAGCTGCACGAGGTCTGAGCTCAGATTGCAGTTTCCTTCCGACCCAATGGAGATCCAGCTAGGGCGCTTCTATTGAGCCATTTATCATCAGATTCTGATGGTGGAATCTTGAAGAGTGCATCATCCAACCATTTAGGGCGCAACTCTTCCGGCAGTACATTTGGGGTTGCAGACGGAGCATTAGGATAGCTCCGGGGAAACCCCTCTGACCCAGTTCCACAT
This sequence comes from Picea engelmannii, assembly GCA_009831015.1. NCBI lineage: Eukaryota > Viridiplantae > Streptophyta > Pinopsida > Pinales > Pinaceae > Picea > Picea engelmannii. The sequence goes on from ML787330.1 coordinate 623,360, forward strand.
TTGGTGAGACGATCATTTTGAGCCCTATAGCAGTTGATTCCGTCAGTGGAATCATTTGGGGTGCATCCAGTGTCCCAGGAGGTGCGCAAACTCCCCAGGGGTCCAAATCCAATACCTCAGAGGCCAGATTTGATATCTGACACTCATCCATTCCAGTCTAGAGGCCAAGGAGCTTCTATTGGAGTAGTTTCCGGTGCATTCCGACAGTCTATCCTTCCAGACGAGTTTTTTAGCTGGTAGCGGTTACCGTATTTCTCCGGAGTCGCATATTTTTGTCGTTCTATCCATGCATGCATTAGATCTACATTCATCTTCTAATCATAGGTATTTTTATGCTATTTGATTGTATTCCAGTGACGATCCAAGAGATTTAGATGAAGTCAGGGTGCTTCTATTGGAGTAGTTTCCGGTGCATTCCGACGGTCTATCCTTCCGAATGAGTTTTCCAGCTGGTAGCGGTTACCGTATTTCTCCGGAGTCGCATATTTTTGTCGTTCTATCCGTGCATGCATTAGATCTGCATTCATCTTCTGATCACAGGTATTTTGATGCTATTTGATTGTATTCCAGTGACGATCCATGAGATCTAGATGACGATTATACTCTATATTTTCAGTGTGTTATTGTATTTCCATGCTTGAGTCGCATAATATATGTTATTGGACAGTTGATGTTCTTTACTTCCACATGCATCCTTTATATACCGTTTAAACCATAAATACACAACATGCACATGCAATAACCAACATGCACATGCAATAACCATAAAGATCTCAAACACACAACTGAAACGCATCTAGAAACCCCCAGTGTATCAGATCTACAAGACAACACATTGGATCAGTAGCAAATATCTTGATCAACGGGATCAAGGATATTTCAAAAAACTCAATATTAATTATTCTCTTTAGCCGACTTGTCTTCTAGGGTTATGTCCAAGGCTTTAGTGTTTCTCTTGCTTCTCAAAATATTCTAGTCTCGTCAAAGGTTACAAGTGGAGGTTAATACCTCCCGTAGCTACCATAATATCAACAATTACTTCGTCGACAAAAAGACTGCCAACAAAGTTTTTCATTTCGGGTATTATTGGCCTTCCATCTTCCGAGATGCCAAGAAATATATGAGAAGTTGTGATAATTTTCAAACAACAATGAGATGACCAATACAATTAGATGGGATGTCTCTCCAGACTCTACTTTTAGTAGAGTCTAGTAGAGTCTTTTGAAAAATGGGCTCTAGACTTTATGGGACCTATGAACCCTCCATCCAAAAAAAAATGGTATATATTTCACCCTGTGACATATCTTATCTAATGTGACCAGAATGATGACCCATCTATTCCATGTTGATCCGTGTATTCCATTTATGCGATCATACTTGGAACATGACCACCATCATACCACATTATCTTTCCAAATCTTTGGCATAAGGATTGACATTTCCATGCAAGTTGTCCTTCGAAATTTGGGGTTATATCCATATCCATCATCCTTTTCTTGCATTATGTTGTTCCTTGCATTTGCTTCCAAACCTATCGAAACTTACTCCTTCCTGCCACAATGGGTGGTTCTTCTATTAGATATGAGCCATGTGCATTGGTGGTCTGTAGAAGAATTCAGGAGTGATGAAAATCTTTCAAAGAGTAGTGTGGTTGAGCTATTTCGAGTGACTCTAGCGATTTGATGAAGATATTGTGCTCGAATTTTCTCAATAGTTTTGGGTGTCATTCGTTGTTGTAAAAGGATTGTGCATAAGGGTTACAGAGGATACCATTGCCAGAGTCGTAGGGTTACCAATGACAGGAACAAAGTGGTTTCAGTGTCGCACAATGGTTGACAACTCTCGTTTGGATCTCTTAGTGGGAGGTGAGACAGTCCATATCACAGAAAAAGGAGTTAGCCGCACTTCATTGCAGCAACCATGGGCAGATGTTGCCCTCTACATTCATAAGTATTTAAACTATGAAGGCAGATACAATGTATTGTTCATTTACCACTTCAAATTGTTAACACACTTAACAGTTGATAAATGTTCCATTTTTTTTTCTTCAGTCCTTTTACTGAATGGAAACCTTCGTGAGAGGGAATAACAACCCTAAGAAAAGTTTAACTCGCCACGGGTTAATTAAGTTGATAATAACAGATTCCCTGTCGCGGCATGGACGAACATGGTCCCAATTCGTTGCAAGACCTGGAAAAGAGTTGGAGGCAACAGATATGCAAGAGGAAGCTACTTAAGAGGTGCGTGTAGAAAGAGACGCAGAGGAAGCAACAAAATAATACTAACAATCCATGGGCCCTAAAGAAATATTTAAGAGGTGAAGAAAAAGGGCGAGCATGACTATGGAAACCATAAGGAGTTCAAACCTGCATACACAATTGCTACAGAGTCGATTCCAGATACAAAGTTACAGTTCCAAAAGTTTTGCAGCACAAAAAGAAGTGGATCAATTGATTTTCCGTTTCGTTTCAACCTATGAAACCCTTTTTGCAATGAAAACCCTCCTATTCTTAGTTGTTAAAAAATAATAAGGATTTAAGAAAGAAAAATAGACAATTACGCCAACAATTGGCAGTGTCAGAGGGAGGTTGAAAATTCCATACCCAAGGTGAACTTGGATACCCTAATCCAAGCCATTGAGAAACAATGTGAGTTAGGGAAGCAAACATATATGAGATGCCCACCTTCTCCTTTGCATGAATCCTAGTGCTAATAGTGATAATGTTGGAAACAATGGATTCCATTAGTGATGACGTTATTGCCACAAAATCTACTATTAATGACATTGTTCTAGGATCAGTGATTGTGGAAAATGTTATAGAATCCATTGTTGGTAAATTTTCTACAGAACTAGTTGTATAAAAAATTTCCATAGATCGTATTAATAAGGAAGGCAATGCAAAAGTTGAGAAGTTGGTTGAAGAAGTCTTGAAGGAAAGGGCATTTACAAAGACCTTGTAGGAAACTCAAACAAATGTGCAACATGTAGACTCCTCCCAAAGACAAGGTTGAGAACATTTGAAGCAAACATTTGAAGAAGGGGTAGAAAAGGTAGATGTAACCTTATTAGGGGATGATGTGGTAAACCCTCTAGAAGTCTTGCCATTGAGGGACAAGGTTGAGAACTAGAAAAGAGTTGTTGAGTATTTTGGTCAAGGTGTTGTTTCTTTCTAGGAATAGCGCCATACCATGTGTAGTATGCGGCAACAATGGGCTACTTATTATGGCCAAACCAAAGAAAGATGGGAGTTTCTATGGATGGATAGGAAGGATGTTGAAAGAGTTGGGAATTGGTCGCTGAAGTGCAGAAGTTGAAATAGAAAAAGCATTAGTTGTGTGATATGGCTCATGTGGCTCTTGCTCATAGGGGTCCATCACCATTGTATGCATATTTCCTATAGGAACAATGGTTGTCTCTTTAGATGAGGTATCTCGCTATAGAGAGGCCATATAATTTATTTACCTCCATGTTCTTCTTGGATTTATATTCCCATTGTAAAAGAAGATTAGACTATAGTTTGTGAGTTATTTTCTATTAAGCAACCACAAGAAGTGGAACCCCAATTTTTTCATCGAAGTTATACAATTGTGGGCATTTAATTCATTTTTGAGTCACTAGATACAATGGAACAATGCTTTGTCCCATTTGGAGTATACCGAAAACAATGCAAATTTATTGGTGAGGGGCATTCCACCCCCCCTTGGGCGGCTTCAACTCGTAAAATTTTACTTCAACTACCTCATTAGGCAACTTACATTTGAAAGACTCAAAGGGGCACCATCTTTGAATGCGAAGAATGAATAACATAGTTAAGGTTAGAAGCTTTACTAGCTTGTCAAATAAGGTGGGATTGTTTGACAAATGAATAGAGATAAATAGAACCCTTATGCTACCCAAACTTTAATATAGCTCCAAATAGGTATGAAAGATATCCACTGCTTGAAGAAGTGTGGGGCACAATGGTTGGGTTTAAGATTTCACTTCTCCCTTATCTGGTGCCCCTCACCAAAGTACATGTATTACTATTCTTAGGAGTCACAAGAGGAAGAAGCATTCTGACAGGATATTGAAGGCAAGATGGGCTATTATGCAATATCAGAGAAGGTAATTCTCCTTATCGTTGGAGAAACCTTTACCGAAAACATTCGCACCCTGATTCCTTTGATTCTGATTAGATAGATAAGTTGCACGAGGGTGTGTAATGGATTCAATCAGGGGGAGATGACAAACTCTCATTTTCCCCATTTTAAGACCCCTTTTTCCTTGTCCAAACCAATCCTTTTTCTCATTAACAACCTTTACTATTATCTTTTTCGTATTTGGAGTATGGTAAGGCTTGAGGTAACTGCCATCATATTTTCCTATATTTTCATTTGATTTATAATTAACTAGTAAGAAATGGAAAGTGTTTGTGCCTATCCTTTGACTAATTACTGGATGGAGGTTTTGCTACAGATCTACCTTTCCTATGCCATGGATCGAGGAGCCAACACCATCAACAATTGCTTGGATGTGTTTTTGGATGAGTTGTTATAAGTTATGTAGATTGTTGTGGATCCTAAGGTTGTTGTAGATCTTGCAGTTCATAGTAGTGCATGCTTCATTATTTTCTTTGGGACATTGTAGTCATAAAAAATAGTTTTCCGAGCACCTTAAATTGGAATGAATGTAATTAAGGGCCTCAGGAATCATTTGTTTATTTCAATTATCAATTTTGTATAATTAAAACTCCGTTGCAACAACTTGACAATGTTTTGATTCCCAAGATAGTTTACATTTAAGACACTTGTTATTTTTATTATATAGCTCTCTGTATAAAAGAGGACTATCATCACCAAGCAAGGGGTTGATAGATACTCTTGGGAAGAAGACACTCAGTTTGAGATTGTGCAAGCCATTTTGTTAATACAAAGAGAGTTCCAATTTCATCCATTGTACGTGATGCTATAGAAATAGTGTGTGCTTAAGTTAATCTTGTTCTAAGTTAGTTTCTGTGCCCCTATTCTGAGAAGATAGGGCTCGCTCCACAGAGTAAGGGTGCAACTTAGTCAATAGTTTGTTATTTTCAGTTTTCTCATTAGCTTAGCTCTTTATCTTTGAACCTTGTTTGTTTAAGTTGTTTTTGTGTGATTATCCTATTTCATATTTAATTTACACATTTTCAATTCTTTTCTTCTACCTTGAATTGTGCTAGTTTGGTCTTCGTGTGTCCATAGAATCGTTATAGCTTTATCAATATTCATAATCTTACCAATGTGTAGTTATATTTAGGTTATTGCGATTTTCATTCAATATATAATAGTGCATTCTCAATGTTTACCCCATTCATGTCATTGAGCTTATAATTCTAAAACATAGATGCAATTGTGATTTGTAGAGTAGGTGCAACTACAATTCTAGAATTAATTGCAATTTCCTTCCATAGAGCAATATAGAAATTGGTAACAAGAAAATATGAGACTTGCACATACAATGCATGACATCTCATAAAAACTTAAGATCCTTGGTTGATAAATTAAATGATTATCTAGTTAACCATCCCTAACTCAATTGATAGGATGATAAAAAACATTGTAAAAAACCCTTTGTTCCTTGGCCAAAGTTCTCGATAATTGAAATCAACCTTTACTAAAAACTCTACAAAAGCCTCTACTTCTAATCGTGAAGATTTTAGTGGTTGTTTCTTTGGAAAATTTGGCCCATACATTTAACATTAAAACACTTCGCTAAGAACATGTTTTCTACTAGTGTTCATAACATGTTCTAACAAAACAAGTTCAAACGTTAATGCACTATGAGAAATCTCATTCCATTAGTGGCAGTTAGCTTCCCCATGATAGTGGCCAATTTTTTTATTTAGTTGGAATCATAACATTGTACAATCATCCCACCATCAATAATGTTGTAGTACAATGCTAAATAAGACATTAATATTTTTTTCGTATTCACTATTTTCCTAGAATAAATCCTATATTAAATCAAGGAGAAGACCATTATACTTACCAACACTATTATATGAATTAATAAGCCAATAGTAGAATAAGCCTCCATTTGTCATGGCTCTTCATAAATGAGTATGTTTATATTAAAAATAAAATAGTATAAAATCTCAACTAATATATTCTAAGTTCATAACATCATTTTTCCATATATTATATTATTATAAGATGATATCTATTACATATATATTTCTATTATTATAATACAACTTGAGTGGGCCTGATGGTTAAGAACATGTGTTTCCTCCTAAGAGGTCACAAGTTCAAATCCAGAGGGGGGTAGGGTATGTATATGGCCTCCATAGACTTTACCAGTCAAATCGTTGGGCGAAGGGGGTCTCATATACCAATTTGGTGTCTGGGTTGGCCATGAACTTAAAAATAGATTATTATTATTATAATTTTTCTAAAGAAATATAACCCCTCATGTGTCGACGCATTATGCATTCCAAGTGAAGTTGTTTGAGAACTTGCTAGCCCCTTAGGGATATCCAAATGGAGGATAGTAGCAACCATTAGCCGAAATACTAGTTGGCAACCTCAAAGGACTCAATGACATTTGATTCTAATACATCAGTGAACTTTCGCACAACATCATACCAATCATGCAATTGTTCGAGGGATTATAAAGTAACCTTTTTTAATTAAAAAACATCGAAGTCGCAACCTAATTAATTTAAAAGAGGTACATCATATTATTTTTGTAACTAATGTTTTGATTAAGTGATCTAAGATGGTCTCTATTGATGGAAGTAAACATATTGATACTAGTAATGAGAATGTACTTGCATGAGCTCTTTAAAATTAGGAGGTGGCTTGAACATCCACCTTAATCCACAAATGAACTAGTCCATGCCTTGGTAGAACATATGATTATTTATCTATGGTGAAATAATGGAAAAGAGAATGCTTCCATTGAGGAGTGCCTTGTTAAATCTAGGACTTTAAGGCAAGACAAAGATGTTAGACTCATTTTTATTAATTACATTAATGAAACAACATCTGGCGCACCATATAATGATAATTTAATGAAGGAGATATTTCAAGATATTGGTGGAATCTTTCAGGCTAGATTAGAATGCCTTATTCAAAAGAAGGTTGACAATTTTAGTAAATGTAGCAAGAGTCAAGTCATGCACCATCACATTAGGCCTTGAGTGTGATGATCTCAACTTTGAAATGCTTTAATATTTCTTTGTTATTACTAGTGAGTATCACTGAAAAAATATTTACCTTAATGTACACACTTATTTCCTCGGTTTTGGATGAGAGAGAAAACATCAAAACAATTATTGTTTGTTTTACTATCTTAAAAAGAGAAAAGCAAGGTGTTCCCTAGTTGCCTATGCACTAGTTGTAAATGTTGGGAAGAAAACTCCAAGCCATTTTTGACAACAAAGGGATATATTTTCAACAATGTTGGTGATGAAACTAACGATTAAACCATTACATTAGGAGATGAATCAAACATAGCCACATACATTAACGAAGTTTTGGTCCATGCCTCTCAAATCCATGATGATTCACAAATGATCAAAGTGACTTTCCTTAAGATCTTATGTTACCGATTGAATCCTAGGATCAAGATTTGTATTTGATCACTACCATTGCATCATCATCTACATGTTATTTTTCAGATCCACATCGTACGTACAACATTCTTCTAATTTCCTAAGGGATCCTTCATGGCGAGCATAGGTCTTTGTGTACTCGAAGAAGAATATGGTTCATTGATTCATGTTTTTTGTTGAGCTCCAGTGACAATTCTTGTTCTTTCTTCGAGGACAAAGCATCTCATAAAAGGGTGACATGTAAGGAAGCTAATTATGCTATTTGCATTAATGAAACAACATCTGGCACACCATATAATGATAATTTAATGAAGGAGATATTTCAAGATATTGGTGGAATCTTTCAAGCTAGATTAGACGTGCCTTATTCAAAAGAAGGTTGACAATTTTAGTAAATGTAGCGAGAGTCAAGTCATGCACCATCACATTAGGCCTTGAGTGTGATGATCTCAACTTTGAAATGCTTTAATATTTCTTTGTTATTACTAGTGAGTATCACTGAAAATATATTTATCTCAATGTACACAATTATGTCCTCGGTTTTGGATGAGAGAGAAAACATCAAAACAATTATTGTTTGTTTTACTATCTTAAAAAGAGAAAAGCAAGGTGTTCCCTAGTTGCCTATGCATTAGTTGTAAATGTTGTGAAGAAAACTCCAAGCCATTTTTGACAACAAAGGGATTTATTTTCAACAATGTTGGTGATGAAACTAAAGATTAAACCATTACATTAGGAGATGAATCAAACATAGCCACATACATTAACGAAGTTTTGGTCCATGCCTCTCAAATCCATGATGATTCACAAATGATCAAAGTGACTTTCCTTAAGATCTTATGTTACCGATTCAATCCTAGGATCAAGATTTGTATTTGATCACTACCATTGCATCATCATCTACATGTTATTTTTCAGATCCACATCGTACGTACAACATTCTTCTAATTTCTTAAGGGATCCTTCATGGCGAGCATAGGTCTTTATGTACTCGAAGAAGAATATGGTTCATTGATTCATGTTTTGTGTTGAGCTCCAATGACAATTCTTGTTCTTTCTTCGAGGACAAAGCATCTCATAAAAGGGTGACATGTAAGGAACCTAATTATGCTAATTATGTTTATGAAAGGATGTGTCATTTAACATAGAACCTCAAATAAAATTGAATCCAAGGTGATATAACAATCTCAAAAGAACATCAATATACAATAACAATGTTAGAATTAGCCAAACACTACATTTCTTTATATTTTAAGAATGTGGGAATGAGTTTCATGGATCGCTAAACACTTCTCAAATTTCAAGTACAACATGAAAATATTATTATTATTGATTAATATATTATTTATTAAATCATATTAATAAACACATTTTCCCTAAGGTTATGACCATTCACTATGGCTACTCCTTCAACGTTGTATAAAGAGATCACATCCATTCATTATTCATCACTTTCATATCAATATGTGATATTTTTATCCTTTATGACTTGGGTTCGATCTTCCTTTTATAATTTAAAGATGGCTTCTCATGGTTAGTGAATATGATCATCACAAAATGTGAACCTCTTTTTATATAATTAAAATTTAAATAAGTAAACAATTACTTTTATTAATATAACATACAATAATAACCAAGACTTCCTCAAATTTATTTTATCTTAGAAACATTGTATACAATGTTGTTTTTTTTGTTTTTCTAAATTTTTAATAAAAAAAATCTTAGCATAAACTTGCCAAAAAAAATAGGGTTGTTGAAAGAAGTGGGAGGCTTTAAAAATAAAAATATAATGGGGTCCATTTATTAGAAAAAAAAAGTAAATTAATCTTTCTATTTTTACTTCATTTCCTTTTTGTGTGCAAGGGGGTGATTGTTTTGTTAGCCATCATATGGGATATATCAAGAAGGGATATGATTGGAGATGGAAATCCCATGTTTCCTTTCACATGGAATGTACTTGGGACATCCATAGTACCACCCATTAACATATAGGGCCTTGCAGTCTGAGATGGTATGAGGCATCTCCTCATCCCCAAAATACAAGAGATGAAAGGTAGGCATTCCAAACCCTTAGGAATGTTTTTCTCATGAAACAATTGCCACTATATCACACTTAAATTTGTCCCTATCTGGTTAGAAATATGTTATTAATTTGATTCGTTCAAGGACATTATTTCTTAGTTTATTCACTTAAATGGTGGAAGGTAGCACCATGGAAAAACACTAAAAATAAACTATGTTGAGTGAAATATAACACAAAATAATAAGCTCCTAGAAATGGTAGGAGAATTGGATCTCTTACTGCACCATGCACGCTTATTGGAGAATGAGTCTTTGACTTATAGGTTGTGGCTTGGTTAATGGAACCCAATACCACTGAAGCCATAGTGATAGAGAGTCCTCATGAAGCATTTGTGACTAATTATGCACCTACTACCCCTTATTTTGGCATGGGGTTAGCCCTAGTGAATTTCTTCACTACCCTATTATATTTTTGAGTTGCGAACAATTGGGGTACTTGTTTGGTTTCATGGACATTGATGATATTTTAATGACATGTTGGTTGATCATGGGATGTGCTTGATGATGCATACTAACTTTGTTCAAGCACCTTAGGGTTTGAGCATGGCTTGGCCTTCATTCATATTTTTGGGCATCTTCATTATTCCCATTGTATTTCACATATCACAAGATAGTTCACAGTTCCCAAGGCATTGGTAAAAAATAATTTTGAGCTATTTTTCTTGTACCAGGACTTCACATGCCATGCTACATTCTAGAATTTAGAATTCCCTCCTTCTTCATTCATTTTGAGGCATATGTCACATCACTTGGGGGAACATCCACCTTGAAGATTACATGGGGTGCCTTATTTGGCATGTGTGGGTATCCTTGACACCCCCATGACTTGAGGAAGTGATTATCATGTTTTGGGGAGGAGGATTGCACCTTGTTGACTTCACATGTGGCATCTAGGAGCTAATTTTGAGAGGTCGTCCACTCTTGGAGGGTTATTTCATTACTTGTTGATCCTTTGTCACCTTGGAGAACCATGCACCCACATTGGAGGGGCCCTATGGGATTTGCATTACACATTTGATGAGGGTTGTTTCACCTTAAATATTTCACACTCGACTTTTGGGGCTAGTTTTGAGGGGCCACCACCTTTAAAGGGTTTTGTTCATGATTTTTGACGACGTTTTCACATTGAACGTCCATGCATCCACACTACAGGAAACTTAAAGGCTTGACTTGCACACTTTGAGGAGTTTGTTGAGTATCTACACACTTGGGGGGGTCTTTGGAGGCTAATGTTGCACCTTGGACACTCATTCTTCCCTATCTTATGGAGATGTCCCTCTATTGGGGGAATTTTTCACTTGGATCATTGTACATGTGGCTTGATCACTCCATGTTTATTGCATTTTGACCAGATAATTGTAGCAAATTTGTATTTTACTTTTCTTTAGCCTAGATCTAAGGATTTCACATGAGATAATATTATTTTATTTTAAAGTGAGCATCACTCTATATAAAGAGATGCATTTCCTCATTTGTACTCATGGTTGGAGTTTGGAGCTTTCACTCCTTCGAGATTAATTGACATATCTTTCTTGGAGCATATGGTTGTGTAATTGGTTCTTTCTTTGTGGATAATTGTTGTCAAATCTTGAAACTTCTCAATTTTGGTTCTTATTTGGTGCATAAGGATTAATGGTGAAATGCTCAAGTCTTCTACAATTCTTCAAGATCGATCCATTTGAGGGGTAAGTTCACCACTTGGAAGGAGGAAATTCTAGGGTTGTTTCCTTCTTCCTTTGTTGGTTTGGTGATTATTTGATGCCATGCTTTGTTTCTCCTTGTGGATCCCTAGAAAAGGTATCAAGTAAATTTTTCAAGCCATAGTTGATCTTGTTGGTGAAGGTTTTTCCATTAAGGTTCCCTTCTTGTAGATCTTGATATCCATTGTTAATCTTGATTGGGTGAAGGATTATTCTTCCTTTTGGTTCTAATCTTTAATCCCTAATCCTTTAAAGAAATATGCCACTCTTAAGAGGGTTTCTTCTTGACCTCATAACCCATTTGATTCACCTTGACTCCATTGCCCTTGTTGGATTTGGCACTGATCTCTATTTCCTTACATCACCCTTTTTTAAACCCTAAAAACCCCAAAACATTATTTTACTAATGCTACTCTCAACTTCACCTTGCGCGTCATTGCTTGGTCTTAGTAATCATAGTAGGGATACCCCCCTTGAGCTAAAGGAGAGATGGCCTAAAGTGAAGAGGATAGGTTACTGAGGTGATAATGATGACCATCCTAACAATTTCCCCTTGAGTTGTACCTTGTGGATTAGGGATTTTATCATTAAGTACAATTTGAGCAGTAACAAGACCCAAAATTGGGTGATTTGTTTGTCACCAAGATGAAGCTTTGGTGAAACCAAGTCTAGATTCAAACCAACTAATTGTTTTCCATCCACCCCAAGGACCTATGGCCTCCCCAATATTCATAAGGAAGTTATCCCCCTTAGACGCATAGTCAACACCATTGGCGACCCTATCTATCAGCTTGCCAAACACCTAGCTCATAAACTCAAGCCCCTTGTTGGTAATACTAATTCCTATGTTAAGGACTCCACTTTCTTTGTCAATAAAATCAAAGATATCAAGCTTGATCTAAGTGACCTTCTAGTAAGTTTTGATGTAGTTTGCCTTTTTATGAAGATTCTTGTTGATGGTGACATGGAGGTGATCAATAATATCAATGACTAAGATACAACAAGGTTAGTTAGGATGTGCCTTAGATCCACTTTTTTTAGTTTCCATGAGCATACTTGCGGGCTAGCCATGGAATCCCCTCTTTCTCCCATCATTGCATATTTATTCATGGTGAATCTTGAAAAGAAAGCTCTTACTTCATCCCCTCTTCAACCCAAGTTTTGAATTAGACTCATTGATGATACCTTTGTCATTTGGCCCCGTGGTTGTGATAATTTGGAAAAATTAAGAATCAGCTTAATAATAAATCTAATTATATAAAATTCACCATGAGATTGAAGTTGATGGAAGCCTTCCCTTTTTAAATGTGTGTTACTAAAAATAAAGATGGATCTATGGTCCACCAAGTGTACATAAAAATTACCCACACGAAACAATACCTCTATGTTGAGTCTCACCACCATCCTACTAAAAAAAGTGGGGCTCTCAACACTCTAGCCACTAGAGCCTTACAAATATTTGACCAAGATCATTTAGAAGATGAAAAAATCCATCTCCTCAAGGTTTTCAAAATAATGATTACAAAAAACATCAAGGGATTAAGGCCTCGCGGAACATAAGTAGAGGACCTAGGAATAAAGAGCACATAAAAAATGAAGTTTCCAAAAAACAATTCCCTACATACAAGGGACTACAGACAAGCTTGCCAAGATTTTGAAGAAAAATAATATGTGAGCCACTTTCAAACCCCTTACCACTATTCAAAGTTCCCTAAGTCCATAAAGGACCCGACTAATCCTACCAATAAGAAAGGCATCTATATGATTCCTTGCTCATGTGGTAAACCTTATATGGGTGAAGCTGGTCATTCCATCAAGATCAAGATTCATGAGCATGCTATTGATATCAAACACAATCGTACTTGTCCCCCTGCTTTAGTCGAATACTCAGACATGACTAAACATCATATATGCATAAAGGATGCCAAAATTCTAGCGAAAATGGATCACTACCACAATAGAAAAATTAGGGAATTTTTTTAAGTGAAAAATGGCCTAATAATTTTAATATAGAAGATGGTTGGAAAATCAAAGAGAATTGGATTCCTACATTGTCCACAAAGATTGTTTCTAAGTAACCTCTTTTATTTTTGTTCTCGCTTTCATTTCTTTTGTTTTCCTTTTTATCTTTCTTTTATAACGTTTAATTTTCTCTCTTTTTTTAAGTTCTTTTAGTTTTCTTTTATCTTGTTTTTCAATGCCCCTTGTATGTTTCAAGGCCTTTAAATTTCTTTTGTGATTTTCTTTTTCCCATTTATCTATTTTTAAGATCCTTAGTTTCTTTTGTGGTTACGTTTTTTCCATTTATGCTTTTTAGTACTTTGTTTTGTTATAAAGCTTATTCATATTTTTTTTTTTAAATTTATTTATTATTTAGATTTTTTCATACAAAACATTTTTTTATTTATTAACTTAAATATTTACATATAAAATATTAAGATTTATTTTTTTCCTATCCAGTTATTGGCATTTTTATTATTAAATTATTTAATAATAATAATAATAATATGAGCTCCCAGGAGGCAGCTCAATTGGCAAGTGTTATGATATGAAGTGTTATGTTCAATAAGGTTTCAAGTTCAAATCCCCCTGACTTACCTATGCCTTCGGAAGAGGCATACGTATGGCACCTCGAGGTTATAGTGGTAGTGGTCGAAATCGACCATGTGTCCCGCCTAATTGTTGATTCCTCCATATAAAAAATAATAATATGACATTTTTATTATTTAATTATTTAATAATAATATGTATATTTTTTTTATAAATTATTTATATTTTTATAATAATTATAATATTATTAATATATTTTTTATATTTCATATTTATTTTATTTTATGTTTATTTAAATAAATATGAACATTTTAAATATGATATTTGTTATTTATTTACTTATTTATCAATAAACATTAATTAGATTAAGAAAAATATTTTTAGATTAATATAATTGTTTTCTTTTTAGTTAGTTCTTATTTATTAATAATGGATATTTGATCAAAATTGTTCTACATAAAATGAATATATATATTTTTAAATGTGATCAAGTATTCTTAATAATAATTTGTAATTTTTTATATAGTTTTTAATTAAAAATTGTCCCATGGAGTAAAAGGCCTATACTAAGTTGGATCTAGAGTGACATTGATCTTGGTTGAAACTTGGGAGCATGAAGAATGTAAGATCCCTAATATCGAAGGATTTGTTTTGTGGTCCACATTGAACAAGAAGTCCTATTGTAAAGAGATTGAAGGCATAACATGTTACATAAAAATAAACATCTCTCCTCACATACAACTTCATAAGAAAGATCCTCTCAATCAGTACATATGAATGTAGATATATGATATTAATGCTAAGAAGATTTATAAATCAATATGTTATTTCACATCTATTAACTCTACTTTCTATACAAAAAACAATTTAGATAAGAATTGTCCCTACAAAAGATTAGAGCAAGATATCTACAATATGAAAAATGAAGGTAGTATCCTCTTGTTAGGAGACTTTAATGCTAGAATTGCAACCGATCAAACTATTATTTTAAGTAAGGACTCCAACCCTAATCCTCTTTGGTTAGATGATGACCTTGTTTTAACTAACAATTACAAAGGAAACTCAAGATCTAATCAAGAATTTGTTTGGTACTGAGTTAATCAAGCTTTGTAGTTCTCAATATTTAATAATTTTCAATGGTCTAAAGAAGGGATGACTTGTATATTTTATCAAAATTGTGTTGCATAAAATGAATATATTTTTTTTAAAACCCAAATTGAAAATTTTCATTATATAATTGTGTTAAATGTTGTGCCACAACATCATCTATTACAAAAGTTCTTCTTGAGTTTTTCAAGATTGCATATTTCTAATTCTCTAATTACAAACAAAAATGAGATTGTCAATCTAGCATTCCAGGTGTTTTTGCAAGTCATCTACCTTATAAACTATCCTAATAGGCCGATAACGCAAAAAAACATTAATACTAGATTTTATTTGGTGCTATTCTGGTCTTCTGACTCCTTTGCATCTTGCTAGTTCTCTTCATCCTCAATATCTATATGGACTCGATTCCTTGTTTCTACCCCTGCCTCTTCTCAGTGACCATCTTGTGTCTGTGAAGAATTAATTGTGAGCTCGCTCGCATGCCACAACATCATCTATTGCAAAAAAAATTCTTGATTTTTTCAACGTTGCATATTTCTAATTCTCTAATTACAAACAAAAAAGAGATTGTCAATCTAACGTTCCAAGTGTTTTTGCAAGTCATCTACCTTATAAACTATCCTAATAGGCTGATAATGCAAACAACATTAATACTAGATTTTATTTGGCGTTATTCTAGTCTTCTAACTCCTTTGCATCTTGTTAGTTCTCTTTATCCTCAATCTCTATCTGGACCTGATTCCCTGTTTCTACCCTTGCCTCTTCTCAATGACCATCTTGTGTCTGTGAGGAATTAATTGTGAGTTCGCTCGCATGCTCTTACCAACCCTTGACCACCTTATATCCACGTGCATCCATGTGAAAACCCACATTATATGTCCTTCACGAACCCACGTCAACAACTCGAGAGATACAATATGACCCATAATTAATACATTAAGGGAGGGGGAGGGTAAAGCTCTCCCCATTTTGAATTTTTTTCCCAACATTAAGGGAGGATACAAACTTGGTGAAGGCATCAACTTCCCCATTCAAGACTCTTCGAATATGAAAGAGGTGATATAGTGATTTTGCAATTGGAGTCCTCCAATGTCAGATTTGAACTTGATAGTGTGGATGATGATCACAGAATCATCGATAACCATCAAGGCCTTGATTCCTTACAATTTTACAACTTCTAATGCACACCATAGAGAGCAAGCCTCAACTAAGTTGTTGGACTCAAGCCTAATCCCCGAGGTATATTGAACCAACAATTTCCCCTTTGGATAAAAAAAAACTCCCACCTACTCCTTCCACCCCTAAATTTGATTGAAGATTCTTAATAATAATTTGTTATATATATATATATATATATATATATATATATATATATATATATATATATATATATATATATATATATATATATATATATATATATATATATATATATAT
>ML787331.1:30062-46938 GCA_009831015.1 Picea engelmannii
TGCAGTGTTTATGGTTCAAGCTAATGCTAAATTGAAATAAACTACATGCTTGAGCTAAATTCAACATGTTTGACCATCTGTTTCAGGAGGATAAGCCATTCTCATTTTCAATTGGGTGTCCAATGTTTTAAATAACTCTTGCAAGAATTTGTTGGTGAATGTGGGGTCATGATCAATGACAATGGTTTTAGGCATTCCATGTAATTAAAAATTTGATCCATGAAGACTTGTGCAATTATGGACAACTTGAATGTGGGTTATAATGCACAAAAGTGAGCATATTTGGATGTGATCAACAACTACCATGATGACAGATTTGTTGCGGTTTTAAGGACTACAATAAATTCCATGGAAATGTCAGCATAGATATTTAGAAGGATTGGTAGATGTTGTGATGCCCCAAGGGTTTTCATTGTTTCACCCTTGTTCTATTGACATGTGTCACATTTAGTGACAAAATTGCATGGATGCCTTTTTTCATTTTGTTCCAAAAGAATGAACACTTGGTCCTATTATATGTTTTCTAAAATCCAAAGTGACCCATGGTGGGGGACAAATCCAATTTCATTTAACCCCAGTTCTTTTAGAGTTCTACACCAAAAATATACATTTTTTATATGTCAAGGTGTCATGTTGCCATGTATAGATTGTAGGGGGGTTAAGATATTCTTTTCGTTGTTGGATGATTGGAATAACCTTGTCGTTATCTATTTATTGATCCATTCTAACATCGATAAGGATAGGACAAATAGGGACTCTTCTTCATCTTTCCTAGACAAAACATCAACCACCATGCTTTCCTTGCCCTTCTTGTAGATGATATCGTAATCATAGTCTGACATCTTAATGACACACTATTGCTACTTCACCGATGACAAACATTGTTCCAGAAAGTACCTTAGTCTATGATGGTATATCTTTGATTTTGAATCACTACCCAATGAGGTTCACGGGTCATGTGTCCATTGCATGAAGGATGGCTATCATTTTTTTTTCATATGCCAACTTACCCAAGTTTCTATCACACAACTGTTCACCGATGAATGCCAATGGGCACCCTTTTTGCATCAACATGGTTGCAATGCCTTTCCCTGAGATATCACATTATGGGTTGAAAGTCTTAATGAATCCCAACACCTCCAACACTGGAGTAGTGCACATGTATTCCTTTAAGGCATGATAAATTTGCTCTACTGCATCATTCCATACAAAGGGATCCTTTTGGAACAATGTTGTTAATGGGGCTGCAATTTTACCATAGCCTTGCACAAATTATTTGTAGTTGCTGGGAAGACCAAGGAAGCCACATAATGTTTTCAACGTCTTTAGGCATGTCCAGTGTTTCATAGTCTCATTTTTATTGGGATCAACATGCATCATTGTCCTACTGACAACGTGACCCAAGTATTCCACTTATGAAGTGCCAAAAGCGTGTTTAGAATGTTTCATGAACCGTCGGTTATCCCAAAGCAGGCGTAAAGCTGGATAAACATGTGCTTCCTAGGTCTCGTTGTAGATCAAAATATCAACAAAGAAGACAAGCACAAAGTTGCATAGAAAGCACTGAAATTTTTTGTTCACGAGGTTCTGAAAGGTGGATGGGGTATTTCAAAGACCAAAATACATCATTGAAAACTCATAATGTCCTTCATGTGTGCATAATGTAATCTTAAGAATGCATACATCTAAATTTGGTGATATCAAGACAAAGATACAATATAATGAAGAACGATGCACCGTGAAGTTCATCCAAGAGGTTATCATGACTGGGATGGAAAAATTGTCTTTGATCATCAATTTGTTAAGAGCATGAAAGTCCTGTCACATGCCTTGGTTGGTTTCTTTCTTTAAAACCATGATGACTATGAAAGAGTATGGGTTAATACTAGGATGTATGTAGTAAAACTTCAAAGATATAAGATATAATCAACCATAAAACTTTAGAGATAACTCTTAAACACCAAAGACACCAAGACATTCACCATGAACAATATTAAGAATATAGAGAGAATAACCCTTTAGGTAGGGTAACACCATCACGTACTCCTTATGGAAGGAATCACTCCACAAGCCATGCTTGCTACAAGACAAGACAATCCAACACATATCCAATATATTGATACTCATGTATTGACACTTTCTCATGAATATTCCTAGGGGTCTTATGCCAACTACCCCTTATTATTGTATTCTTTCCTTTTAATTAGATAGTGGCCCTATTCCATTATTATGGCCACATTATATTCATTATTTGCTTGGGCACCTCCCTAGGTACCTCATATTATCTTCCCTAAGTACATTACATTCCATCCCCTTGGCATGTTTCGTCCTCAAAACATGGGAAGAAGCCATATAATTGATGGTGTGTATATATGTCTTCGTATTGTATGAATGTTTTCATAATACACAATCATTTAATTTACCAAGCTAGAGTCTTGTGTAATCTTGTGAGGCTCTCAGTGCAATATACATAGAAAAAAGGAGCTTGCCAATACCATGTGAATTAATCTATTTGATAGAGAAAGTAAATGGAAACCATTAGACTAAAGCATGACAAATGGAATTAACAATATTGTTTATCCCTATCCCAGTTAGTGGTACCTCTTATAGTCAAATCACTGAGAACTAAGCTCATAATCTCACTATCTAGCTCTGTTCACTAAGCGAGACCAAGAATAGAGTGATTCCATAGCACTACCATAAAATAAAATAACATTATAGTGCAAATCTAGTTATATAATCTAATCAACTTTTCACACACTGCAATTAAAAGATAATTATGAATTATATTATAATATTGAATCATAAATCTACAATAAAAGAACCAACAACATTCTCAATCTCTATTCAGCTAGTGGCACTTCATATGTTGCAGTTACTGGAAACCATATCCATAACCCAACATTTTTCTCTACATACTAAGTACTAGTTGAGAGCAAAATGATCTCGCAAAACCATAACAATGTAGCATACTAGTTCTATAACATCATGTTTCTGTAGCATAACCTACAGGTAACTAGAATGGAACAAAGAATTAGAATAACACACAGTGAACTGAAAGTAAAAATAACCAGAGGACTAAGCTACATCAGAAATAGAACCAAAGAATAGCATGTTGGAAATATATACTAATATATAGGAAAATACAACACGACACCTTACGTCGAGTGGCCCCCCTCAAGGCTCAGACTGTGCCTCGTCTTCACAAAATCACCAAAGAAGAATTATATGAAAACACCACACATAAAATCAAAGCGTTCTATCATGTTTTCAAAGCAGGATTACATAGTAAATGTCTTCAATAGAAACATGAGATTGTTTAGCTATCGTCCTTCTTGAGGCGATCACACATATATACATGAAAAAGAGGGGTATGCCTGTTCCATAAATGGAGCTACATGCCCCTCAAAATCCAATACCAGTTCAAACAAACATGAAAATGATAACATCCTTTTGATTGGATTATGTTGTACAATCGGTTTCAACAACTATCCAATGGTGTAACCGTTGACCAACTGAAGCACCAAATCTATCTTGCATCTCTTGGAAACTCTGGTTGCAACTTATGGTCACGAGTTCCTCCAAACATCTCTACAATTAAACATTTATGTGGGAGTGAATCTCAAACATGCTGATGTTTAACTGCTAACAACTCCAACAAGATCCATGCAAGCATGTCTGCTATCGAACCCTTGGTCATAGTGGAGCATTCTTGTGATGGGATCTGAACTCTTGGTTTTAATATATATTATTAAAATATCCTCGATCCACTTGCTACCATCCAATGGTTGATTCCTTGTAAAGTATGAATGGGCTTTGACTTATGTTGATCTGGAAGTAATGAGAAATATCATAACAAGTCGAGTTAGCAAGGTCCTTGCAATCAAGACATAGGTGGACACATGTATATATACACATTTATGCAATAATTCAAATAATCTTAAACACACTTTTAATTATAACTATAAAAAGAAGATAAGAGAATAAAATGGAAAATATATATACCTTGAGAAAAATCAGAATCAGGTGAGGAAATGAGTCTTAAACACTATGGAAAGAGGTAAAATGGATATATGTCAAGGGAAACAAGGAAGGTTTTTTTTTTGTAGAAAAAGATGTCAAAATAGTGGTCCATCATCTCGCCCCAGATGGTCTGGTTGCATGTTCCTATGAAACCCCAACTATTCCTCTTCTAAAACCCTTGCATGTAATGATCCCCAGTCAAAAACTGGGTATCCATAATCCCCTTGATTATAATAACCCAAATTTTTGTCCAATTGTAGCCAATGTGTCCTTTCCTCTTCTTCATTCCAGATTACAAGTGCCCCGTAGAACCGACTTGGGCACCATATGATGGGGAAGTGGAATCTTAACCCGATCCATATTGTACCATATCTCAACAAAGAATTAGCATTGAATGCTGCCCTATTAAGGGCCAAACAAAAATATGGATACCCCATGGGATTCCTATTTTTCAAATAGTTGGTAAGAGTTTCCCATATGCCATGAGAGACCAAGAGTGCCTCCACTGAATGTGCTCTTGAAGTTTCAAGATATTCTGTTATGGTGAATATCTGATGATACCGAATGGTGATAGTATCCCCTCGATCTCATCTTAACCTTTGTAAATAATCCTTTATCACATGAGGCAAATGATACTCATGTCTAACTTTTAGGCTTGCATCTGCCTCAACCCTTGCATGAAAATCCATATCTTTCTTCCATTGAACTAGGCCAAGGATATGAGATATGAATGCATGCAATTGTACATCCCCAACATAGGAGTTGGGGTTCTAGTTGGGTATGTGTTATATTCTTTGCAAGATTGGTTCCATGTACTATACACTAATATGGGAGCAAGGGGGATTTTTTTTGGTGGTTTTTTGGCACATGGTTTTCATCGATGGTTTTCTAATTCTGGTTAAGGAATTGGGGTTGTTGAATAATACGGGTCAACGGATTAGGGTTTTGGATGCCGCGAGATCCTATATATATTATATTGTAAACAATGAATAAGGATGATGATGAATTAAGAATTCGAGGTGTGGCCCTATACAAGTTGTTGGTTTTCTTGATTTGGGTTTCCAGGTTAAAAATCTCTATGTAATTTGTCTGTGTGCCATTGTATATTTTCTGTTTTTATTAAAAATCTATTTACAATATTAATTGAACAAGGTTCAAATCTACAGTTCTAGTGGACAATATTCCGCAATAGAAAATTGTAAAGGTAAAGTTCACACAACAAATTCTGATCCTTCATGTCAACAAAGAAGAACAGGTCCATGAAATCACATGGTTGATTCACCTCATATGGTTGTCCGTATGCTAGTTGCCTTAATCTGAATGAAATCCATTCGTCATGCACGAGTCTACAAAGGATTTCCTCAAAGGATAGTTCACATGTCTACTGCACTAACCCTTGAGTATGTACCAACTGGTCTTTATAATTTTTAATTTTGGTTTCCCACTTTCTCTCTTGCATGAGATACATACAAAACCATGTCTGCTTCAACTTCTCAATGGCAGTGGGTTTCCCGGTTAATGATCCCCATATCAAAGAGCTCATCCTTGTTTCTCCACTGTGGAAGATCTGGTTTCAATTGAATAAATGCATAAGTGTTGGTAATGATATCATCAAGGAAGGCATTGATGAGTTGTTGTGCCTCCTTTACATGTACCTCAACACAATTATCAACCCTAGACTTTGAAACTTCTTCTTGATCAATATCATCCAACAAGCTTTCCATATTACCAACCTGGGTTTATTATGCTGTAGCTTGTTCCCGAGTTTTTGATTTTGTCGTATCAACCTTATATTTTGTTTGAGTAACGTCTGGTAGCTAGGGATGAAAAACATGAAAGGCTTGGGAACCAAGTGAGACTTACCTTTCTTAGCTCTGTTTCTATGCTTTCGTTCGGATCTTATTAGTCCCGGAACAAAACATGAATATTGTGGCTCTTTGATCATAAGATGAGGTGGTGAGGATTCTTCAAACCCTATCTTGATTTGTTCATTGCTTAGGGATTGATCAAATTCCTTATCCGAGCTCCCCAATCAAATTTCCTCGACCTTAAGGCTTAGGTTCCATAGAAATTTCAACAATGGGGTCATCCGATACCCTTCTCACCATTACCCTTGTTTCTTCGACCTCATATTCCATAGCAATATCAGTGATAGGGTCATCCGATACCCTACTCACCACCACCCTCGTTTCTTCGACCTCAGATTCCGTAGAAATATCAGTGATAGAGATATCGAGTCATTTCCTCGTTGCTTTCTTCGATACCCTCGTTGAGCGACGATGCTCCGACATTGTGGCCACCTGTGGTTGCATTCAACCGAGCCCCTTTTTCGGTGGTAGAGCCCTAGCCCGTGGTTTAGTCACCATTCTCTTCGTGAATATACCCCAAGGAACATCCAATCATTCCAATTCGACATTGATCAACATCCTTATGAATCCCTTGTGGTATAATGTTGTTTCAGGGTTTCATCACTTCCTCATGGCATCGATAATCTTCATCAAACTCTTGAGTAGATAGTAGGGCATGTTGAACGGTTTGTATTCTTTTCAATGCATCAAAATCTAGATATGATAATGGTATGGCATACTGAACCTGCCCTCACAGGTGATACATTTTTGCAAGAAAAATATGACCTTGTCCCAGGGTGGTGACAATGCATCCCTTTGAATACCCCTTCTGAGATCGGGAAGTGGAGAGGGTTTCTTGAGGTATTGGGACCAACTTTCATTTGCAATTCTAAAATTTTATATCATCTTTCTCCCTGCTACGAAATTCCTATGACCTGGCTTATGGATTCCTTTGAAACTACAATTGTCAGTTTCCACACCATAGCTTGATTCCCATTGAAAGTCTAGGAAAATTCAAGTGCTAGCTATGTATCTGAGCATTGGAATATTTCAAGGAACCCGAGCCAACGAGCCCGAGTAAATATCTCCATGACCACGGGGTTCGGCCTTATGTATTCAATTTTTTCGGGCTCGGTTCTATTGATTGAACCCCCCACATCTCCTGGTCGCTCAAATTCACGACGTTGGTTATGATTACGATTCAGTGGATCCCATTACAGTTTTGAGCATGAAGCCTCCATCGGTTTTGAAACCAATTGCTTGGTTAGATGAGATGGTAGATGGAATTTATTATGAATGATCCTTATGGAGATCGTGTCGTGTCACCTCAATTTGTTTCATATTGCTGAATGTAGTTGAGTTTTGACATGCCCTATAATGTGGTATCATTATAGGGCATGCTACAAAATGACTGTAATTGTTATGGTTTGGACAATTTATTTCTAAACGGGCTATAAAATTACCACAGTTGCTATGAAACGAGCCATTTTTGTTGAATAGGATTATGAAGTGGTCGTAATTGCTACAAAATGAGCCATTATTGTTGAATGATTTATGAAGTGGTTGTAGTTGCTACGAAACGAACCATTATTGTTGAACAGGCTATGCAACAAAATAGATCATGCTACAATAGTGGTATTTTATGCCTCGAATGTCATCCCTAACATTATGATATGCATATAAGTTTTGTTTAGGTATGATTGCTAGTGTTATTCACAACGGGTCTACTATGATGCTTGTGAATGGTATACCAAATTTTTTTAAACAATCGAGAATTTTAGTGACCAGAGGTATTAAGTATAGGACCATTTTCAACATAGTAGGAATAGGTTTTTAGTGAACTAGCCATTAGGATCTTGGGAAAGATAGGGAATGGTGATTTATGACATTTTAATATTTCCAATTAATCTCCTAAATCCTATTTACAGAAATAAATTAAAAATGCATTAAAGATAACTTGAATTGTTGCATGAAGATATGTAGTACAAGTGCTTTGTCATCATTGTTGGTCCTCCTTCAATATCTGTCAAAATTTGAACCTTGGATAGCCAATCTTACACACTTTTTTCCAATTTCCTTGGAACAATTGGACAAAGATAGCTTCCATCTTGATCTTGCAGAGTCATAAATCATGAAGCTAGTGTAGAAGAGTTATCAAGGTAACACTGTATACTTCTACTCATATGTTAAATGTTGCAAAAAAGAACATACTTCAAAAAGAAATCAGATAGTCATGAAATAGAGTTATGAGCCTATTCATTGGACAATTTATTATTATTATTATTATTTTTTCTCAAACTTCATTTTCCATAAACTCAGTTTTCAAATAGAATTTTGTCTAGTTGCACCTCCAGAGAGGTTTTCACCACTGGAAGTTTTTCTTTTTGCTTGGTGATATTAGTTAGTGACTGGTTTTCCAATAGCACCAATGCTGTTAGTGCATGAAGCTAGGTTTTCACTACCAAATGTCTCTCTGTCTTTTCTCTTTTTCTTGGATTGGAACTGGACAATGGATCAAGGAGTAGTGGGTATGGGTGGAAAATCCACCTTATTCACAACGTCGAGATCTGCTTGCTTGACTAGATCCTAGATAAATTCCTCTTTAGACTTAGGCAAATGGATCAAGGAGTAGTGGGTATGGGTGGAAAATCCAACTTATTCACAACGTCGAGATCTACTTGCTTGACTAGATCCTAGTTAAATTCCTCTTTTGACTTAGGATTTTGTTATAGCCTCAACCGGTGACCATTTTTCATTAATGGAGTCTTTGCTTCATCTATGGTACAAAGCTTGACATAACCATTATCATATATAATGTCTATTTTGTATGGCCCTAGCCATCAGGTGTAGAAATTTCACTTAAAATATTTACACTGCGAGTCGAACAGAAGGACCCGATCTCCCTCTCTAAACTTCTTCTTTTTGATGAAACCATCATGCCACTTGGCTCTTTGTTGTTGGACTAGAGCATTTTTATGCAGTGCAACTTGACAATATTTATTGAGTTCATTGATCTGTTTGAGTCTATGTTGCTGGGATTCTGAAAGATCCAAGCCCATTTGTAGTTCAGTTCTTAGTGTCTTGATTTCAAATTATATGGGAAGAAGCCCATGTTTTCCATACAACAAATCATAGGGACTGAATTCCGTAATCTTCCTCCATGTGGTTTTGTAGGCCCATAGGGCTTCTGTAAGCCCATCAACCTAGTCCTTTTGATGTTGATGAACCATCTCGGTCAAGATGGCCTCTAGCACTCTATTAGTGACCTCCACATGTCTATTTACCTAAGGGTGGTATGGAGTAGACATCTGGTGCTTGATCTTTAATTGCTCAGTAATGGACCAAATAAGATGAGTAGTGAACTAGGTCCCTTGGTCAATAACGATCTCTTGGGGGACTCCGAAATGGAAAAAAATGTCCTCATACAAGAAGTTATCCACTGCTTCCTCTTTAGCCTTTAGTAGAGCTTTAGCCTCAACCCATTTGGTCACATAATCAGTGCACACCAAGATGTACACCTTCTACTTTGATGGTTGGTGATGGGTTCTATGAAATCGAGGGACCTCTTCTTGAAGGGATATATCGGGATATGAGGTTGGAGTGGAATTTTATTTGATTTGACTGGTCATCCCATCCTATGACACTTGTCAGAACTCTTGACATATTTCTTGGAATCTCAAAAGATTGTAGGCCAATAATACCCCAGGTGCAATACTTTATTTGCAGTTCTTTTTTCGACAAAGTTCCCTCTGTAAGGTTCATCATGATAGGACTTAAGAATGTCGTGGGTTTTTCCCTCTCATACACAACGCCAAATGATATCATATTTCCCAGTGTGAAATAGTTATGCTTTGTTCCAAGATTACATGATGCTCTTCCAGATGACCCTTTGGAATTATTTCGACGATTGATGTTGCGAAAGCCTTCCTCCAACTAGGTAATTAGCGATGTCTGCAAACCATGGTGTGTTAGTGAATAAAGAAAACAAGTTTTTGTCTAGAAAAACATATTCCACATGAATGAATTATCCTTCATTGGTATGCCTAGAGAGGAAGTCAATGACCATGTTTTCCCTCCCTAGCTTATCAATAATTGAAATGTCAAACTCCTGCAAAAAAAGTAACCACTTGGTCTGTTATCCCCATTTTGTGGATAACTAAAGAGATTACATCTCGAGGCCTTCAGGTTGCAGATATGGCCGAGTGACGAGATACTACATGACCAACAATACCCTTTTGCATAGATGGAAACCCCTCTCACCACCACACATGGTCACATATTTCTAGATGACATCCACCACATCAACTGACTTTCGGAAGGCAGTGGGCCTTGCTCCATGAGGTACAAGTCAACATTATGGTGAGCATAATTTCAATATTAAGCCATTTGAGTATGTTGTATCTTAGATTGCTCTAGATTTCATGATATATGCTTGGACACTATGAATTTTTCCTGCTTCACCTTGGTGGTTGACATTGAGCCCTAGTAAGTGGTCTTCTTTGGGGATGGGCTTGCTACTAAGAACTCCCTTGAAAATCCATCATACCGTTCCCAACCATACTTATCACTTTCCATCTCTATCCCCCCCCCATTTCCTTATCTCTTGGGATTTTATGGTGTATTGACCCAAGAAGGGGTTGTCCCTCATTCTATGGGAAGAAGGGACTGAAGGCCCAGAGGGATTGATGTTGGGTAAAATATAAAAGCCTTGTATGAACCTTCCAAATTCTTTTCCCATGGATCACCCAAGAAAGCAGTGAAATACTTATATTTGAGTAAAGCGGACCTAAAATATAATAAATAATGATTAAAAGGTTAGTTGAAGGATAGGAGGTCTCATCA
Organism: Picea engelmannii; assembly: GCA_009831015.1. NCBI lineage: Eukaryota > Viridiplantae > Streptophyta > Pinopsida > Pinales > Pinaceae > Picea > Picea engelmannii. The sequence goes on from ML787331.1 coordinate 40,775, forward strand.
CGAGCCGACCTATCACGTCCATGAATATATAGTGGTATGACATTGCCATCATCTGGTCACCAAACCAGGTTAATGGCTCTCAGTTGCATGACTGAGAGAAAGGGGGTCTCATCACGAGCCAACCTTATCATTTCCACTAGGTGTTTGTGGGTGACATTGCCATTATCTGGTCACCACGCCAAGCAAGTGACCTTCAACCTCTCCTTAAAATTATGAAAGAATGGAAATTAATGGGCTTGAAAAAAGTGCATTGCGGACAAAGGTACCACACACCCTCTACAAAGGCACCCATGAATGAGACACTATGACCCCTTTTATGTCGTGATCCCTATGCCCATTGATTCTTGACCTCAACCACTTCATCCACTTTACATGGATTAGAGAGGGATCTCTTGGAAACTCTCCTTGACCTAGGGAAAAATCTACCCAATAGGACACCTAGTCTATTGGATCATGTTGTCATTGATGCCCATGGTTTGATTGATTGATGTCAAGTGATTGATTGTTTGATTGATGCCAAAGGATTGATTGATTGATGATTGATATGTATTGTCCTGGATGAGAATGCATAGATGAAGATGGATCAATGAGTTGTCATTGATACATGATGAAGATGGATTGATGTGGTTTCATTGATACATGATGCATAGTTGATGTATATGATGCAGTGGTGGATTGATGCATATATGACTCATTATTGTCTTATCATGATTGATAAGGTGCACAAATGGATGAACTCCAAATTGGTCCCCTTATGGTGAAAGTTGTTGGCACAGGGGCAGACACAGGGTTCAACGCTACAACAACACACCAACAAAACCCTAACTACCGACCCTTTCGGCAACACCTGCGAAGCAGATGAAGTCTCACCCGAGGTAGAGGCAGGGGTGGTTGCAAGACTCAGGTGTCTGCAACTTTAGCTGGGACACAGATCTATGATTATATTGCTTACAGAACACTTAGCATCAATGTTCAATCCTTATTATACTTCGCAGATAGCACAGAGCATCGCAGTCTTCACTTAGATTTAAGGTAATTTAGCACTTAGCAATAGTAAAACATGTCAGGTATGGTAGATCAACACTAAGCATCTTCATACATATAAGATCTACTATTCATATACATCGATTGAAGCACAAAGCATAAGTAGAACTATCTAAATATATCAAAGCACTTAGCCAAAGCAGAGATAAACACATTAAGTCAAAGCACAGAGCATAACACACAAATTTATGTGGTTCACTGCCACCCTGGGGCTATGTCCACCAAATCTTCTTCTTTATTAGCTTCAGTCAATCCGGTTACAACATAGAGCTATCAAAATCCTACTCTGCATAGGACAGGAGATCTGCGCGCACCTCGCCAGATCGTCCTTCCTCTAGTAGATCTAGCACAGAGCCTCCTTACAATCTGTGCACTCAGCACTTACAACACTTGCACTCAGCTCTGCAAGTCAATCACATAGATCAATTCAAGCACTAAGCCCTTGGCTAATATTCTCTCCTACTTATATCGCCTAGATGTCTATTTATACATTACAAAAGTGGGCCTAAGCGTGGGTAAACCCACGGGCTGACATCCCTTTCCCGTTACATATTCACAAAAACCCAAAAAGGACCCAAAGTGGGTCGAGATCCTGTGATCTCTTCTTCATCTCATGCGCCTCCTTCGATAGGCTGTCGAAGTCCCAAAAATGGTCAAATATGACTAGGTATTCCTCAAAACTTGGTCAAGGGCCAACAGGACTGCAACACTCACCTGTGACTCGTCCCGAGTCACTCTGGTCTGAGAAATTCCACCTCGAATGCCTCGAGCTGCTTTGACCTACTGCTGTGCCACGACCTCTTACTCGATGAACTCCTGGATGAGTCTGTCATTTACTGGTCCGTCGGGGCGTTGCTCTGCTGAGATGACAACCTGTTCTAGCTCTGTTCCTTGGGTCTCGATCTCTATAAATAACATGCATGCCTTATCCTGCATAGGTTGAAGTTGTTGTGTTACTTCCATTACCTTGCTCTGGATCGTATGGATCTATTGCTGGGCGGAGCGATGCTCGTGAGACCACTTCATTCTCTCTACAGGTGATAGGGCCTTCAGCTGCACCTGTAGCTTTTCGGCTTCATGCTTCGCCTCCTGGAGCTGCAACTCCAATTTATGCAATCCTAGATTCTCGGTTAGGTTCTCATATATCTACACACTTCTTCTACTTAATTGTTTGCATTCCTTAGTGAGTGATTTAATCTTTTCTACTATGCTCCAGGCAGTCATTTCTCGCTGGTCGCGCACTTCTTTCGGGGTACTTGGTATGGTTTGAAGCTCTAATTCCACGACTCTTTGTTGAAGTTGCTGAATAACTTCAACAAGCTTCATCACTTGGCATTCTATGGGTTCTTCTGCCTTCTTCTCTAAGCCGGTCACAGCACAAAATTATCTGTTGACTGCTTCTTCAATCCCTATCCACTTCACGAGCAGCTGTTCTTTCTCTTTTTAGATCTTCGCTCTGTCTTCTGCAAATTTTTCTTAGAGAGTGTCCTTCTCTTATTGCACAGCTCGACGTTGTTCGATGATTTCCTCCTGTGCTTGCTTTAAGGCCTGGGTGGCCGGTGTTGTTTCTTCATGTGATTTTCGAAGGTGTACTTTGACTGTGTCAGCAATCTTGCGGAGTTGAACTAGTTCATCTCCCTCTTCTATTGTTCCTTCTAGTAGGGGCGCAGTGGAGACTGCGCGACTAGACTAGAGTGCCTGTTGCACTCCTTGGAGCTCGATCTCAATTCTATTGTACATTGTCTCTTGCTTAGCTTCCTTCTTTTTGGATATCTCTTCTATAACTTCATTCATAGCTACAATGAGGAAACTAAAGTCATCTGGAGTGAGTGTGGTCTACAACTTAGTTACGGGTGCTTTCGATTTATTTTGGGAGGAAGGTTCCGGAGGCAAACCCTTCTTCTTCTTTATGATTTCTACTTCGTCTTCTAGTCTTTGTTCGACTTCTTCTAAGTCTTCACCATCACCTCCTTGCTCTGGTGAAATGGAAGCCATCCTCACATATAGGCTGTCTATATCCTGGACTTCCTCAACCTTCTTTGTCTTCTTTGTTTTCTTTGTCTTACTGGGCCCAGGTTTATCCTGCACAATTTCTGGGCTATCGATGTCACACATTTCTGCGGGGTCTGCTGAAACAAGGAGGTCTGCCGACCATTCCTTAGTGATCTCCTCCAGGTCTTCTTCTGTCATATTATAATAATACTGAAGTTGTTCCTTTTTCTCATCAGCGCGTGCTGTAATATATGTGAAATGGTGGTCCACACTAAACTTCATCAAAGGTCGAAACCTGTGTAAAGTATTAAGGGTCATGCGAGGCTCGGACTGGATGGCTTGCTTCAACTGGGTGTAGTAGGTATGGAAGACATCATTGGATTTCCACTGCTTGTTCATATCGTTCGAGTACCATAGCGTACTGAACTTCGTAGCAAGTGGTTCAAAGGGGTCGATGTCCGGGAAGGTTGCGCCTTCCGGTAGCTCCCATGCAACGAAAGCTATAAGTATCAAGAGCTAGCTAAAATGGAATTCATGCCCCTGATCATGGGCTTCTCTGGAATCAATCTCTAGTTGATTCACCAGGTACTTCACCCAGTTCATCTGTAGTCCCTCTGCGCACTTCCCTGCGAGGTCAACTACAAAGTCAGATACTTGTGTGGGTCGGTTCTTGCGAACCAACTTCCCTGCGATCGGTTGACAGGCGAGGCACACTGTGCCACTTTCAATAGAAGCTACCTTGTAGCCTTGCGTGCCTTTCTCAACATTGCCATAAGCTTCTTTGATCTTCTGAGCAAGAGTGTGATCCGCAATCTTTCCAGGGTAGTAATCATGGGGATCAAGGCCCTACATGCTAAGCTCGGTGATCCGATTGATCAATGTTGGATCAATTGTTATGCGACGGTTTAACCATAAGTATCCTCCATGGTAAATCACCAGCATCAGCTTCACACAAGAATTCACCTCTTGGTGTCTTCCAATGTGCAGTATCTTCATAGCATTGAGGAGAGTGGACTGTGCGAGGTTCATTGTCCATTGCTAAGGGACGATATTCGAATTCTTTCCCTTGGTTCTAGTTAGGTATTTGTACGGGGAAAGCATGCTGTAAAATTTACGATCCCCTAGGTTGAAGTCACTAAACTTCAATGCTGCAACCTTGTCTTGATCTACGCGTACTGCGCATACTCCTTTCAATAGGTAAGCAGTGACTAGAGTGTACTCAAAGTCTCTAGGCACACTATCTCTGTTGATCACACCACTCAGAGGTGGTATGTAAGCAGGTAGGATGGATGGAACCAACTTCGCGTTGGCCATATCGTCTTTATGTTTGGTTCTTCTTTCTGCACTGGCTTGGGATGTTCCTGCTCGAGCAGTCGATGGGGAGGCTTGCACTCCTCTCGTCGATGATGCCTGTAAACCTATAGACAATCTTCTCTCCGACATGACTCTTTTGGCTCTGAGGCTAGCAAGTACCTCTCTTACAAATTCTTCAGCTGCGCTAAATTTGTCGGACATATATGCTCAGGATCAATATCTTGGGTTCTCAAAGTAACGTAGGTACTGTAATAGGTTAGAGAGAAAGAGTGGAGTAATCACTGTTCACAATTCATGTAGTCTGCAGACTCAAATTCGCAATTAGAAAAAGTGTCTTCTGTGCATGGTGCGATAGAATAAGTAAGTAACTCTGCAACAGATCATTTGTAACGGATATGGGGCTTCATTAACTCTTGTTCTGTCTGTTATGGTGTGGTCTAACGGTCTAGTGATGAGCCATCAATGATTTTCGATCCGTTCGGAGCGGCAGTCGAACAGATATATCGGCCTCCAACGACTATATTTCTTCGCCATGGCGAAGTGACCCATGTCGTTGTTCTGATATCTCGACGAAGCTCCGATTTTGCAAATTTTCTTTCTGAGAGGTTCCATCTGGAACCCTCTATAGTCTGTCGATCTTAGCTCTCTTTTTACTTAGTTTTCCTAGCCTTCTTCCCCGTGAGCTTCGTCTCAGTAGTTCTTTTCCCGTTCTGATTTTCCTAGGGCATAGTCACTTTGCACTGCTGAGGTTCTTTCCCAAGACTCAGGGTACTACTTCGTCTCTATCTGATAAAGATACTCCAATCTTCTGTGAGTCCCTTAATTCTCTTGTAGTTTTAACATCTGGGCTTCTAGTGTCAAATAACTTTGATTTGTTCTCCTGTTCCTCAATCAACTGCATGATCCTTCTGGTCACGAAATCTTTTAAATCTTGTCTCTGTTGTTCTAAAACCTTTTCTTCTTCCTTCTTCCTGGCTTGATCTCTTTCAATCCAAGGTTTTCTCAGTAACATGGTAAACGAGGTACTGTCTTCAATGAATTTAATAATCTCAAAATCTTCCTCTGTTGAAGTTCCATTGACATTCATAGATATCTGAGTGAGCCTTCCACATAAGTTTACTAGTTTGCCTCTGAATAACCCTATTCTGCTTAGTGAAGGGATCATAGAAGGCCTTCCTATAGCTTCCCAAGTTCTCTCTGTCATAACATTCACTTGTGTTTCCTCATCCAGAACATAGTCAATGTCGAAGTCTCCTATTCTTACCTCGATGCATTCTTTTTCATTAAAGACCTCGGATAATCTAACGTGTCGGTGGTCATTCTGTTCAACAACACATGTATTCCAACAGAGGAAGAACACCTTCAGTAACCACTCACATAACCAGATCAAAGATCAACACACCGATGTTTTCACGTGGTAAAACCCCTACGGGGAAACATCCACGACTCCAGCCAACGCGGCCACTTGGAGCAGTTTATTAATGCAAAGAAAAATATTATAGAGAGATTTTACAAGAGAGTTTCTCACAATCGATCATTGGCAAATGACCCTTCATGCTCTTTAAATAGAGATCATGGAGCAATCGGGTGTTAAGCCATGAATCAATGGCCGTTAAGATCAAGGAGAGTATGAACCGTCGGATCACTCTATGTCGGGAACATATCGTGACTGTCGGATTGCCTAACTACAAATGCATACTAATGCATACTAAAGAAACACACTTTTACCTAACGACATATTAGACCAAGTAGATCTTACCTAACTCCTAAGTGTCTAAATATCCTAACATCCCCCCTTAAGAACAACTTGGGAT
>ML787331.1:65078-96493 GCA_009831015.1 Picea engelmannii
TCACTTTTGACTTAAAACTCCTAAGTCAAAGTGAAATTAGAATCATAAAGTAAAGTACAAGGGTAATAGTCTTCCCCCTTTGTGCTTAGAGACTCATAAGCACATGGGGACCACTTTCCAAGGTATCCAAATCTCAACAGTTTTGAGCTTTAGGGTGCCATTATTGCCAAGGCATGGGATTAGACCAATTCTTCTATGGGTATTGATATGGGGTAAAATATTGAGGGTATTGGGATGGCTCTTGTGCCATGCCTGGTGCTTAGGGTGGATATGGCTACTTTTGGGCTACAAAACAGATTTGTTTGGTTTCCTCATCACCCCCCTAGTAAAATTCCTTCATCTCAGGTAAGGAGGGGAAATTATTGGTAGCATAATTTTTTCACAGATAACACACACCTCTACACTATCCAAAGGACACTCCCGTAAGGGGTGTTTTTTCCAACACCTAGAACAAAATACAACCAATGTTAGGTTGGATTCTTCTTTCTTTTTCTTAGATTGAAAAGTATCCAACTGAGAGCTAAGTGAGCTAAGGATGTTATTTTTGAAGTTGTCCAACATGTTCCCTATCTCATTCCTGGTAATTCCTCCTCTGCTAGATGACTTTGTGACACTAGAGGATAGATCCCTGGGGTCTCTCTTGGAATTAGTAGTACCTCATGAATAGTGTTTGGATAATTCACATATATCATCATAGGTCATTAGGGAGACATATCTATCCCCCATAAGGTTTAATGCATCCATGAAATCATCCTTAATTCCCCTAAGAAGGATAATACATAGAGTCTCTGGATCAAGTGCATTTTGTTTAGTCCTACACAAATTGTATTGGAACCTTTCAACACAGTCTTCTAGGTTTTCTTCCTCCCTCTATGTCATTTTAAATATTTCTTCATGGATATCCCTCACTTTACAATAGTCTTGGTATTTTTATAGGATTTTTTTTCTCATTTCATCCCAGGGCTTAATAGAATTCTCTCCAAGTCCCTGAAACCATCAAATGGATGCTTCCTTTAAGGTAGCTAGAAACAATTTTAGCTTATGGACATGAAAAAAATAATCATGTCTTCGAAAAAGGACACCAAATTAAAAGAAAAAGCTATCAAAATCCTCACTAGGAAAACCACGAAAGTTTGGTAAGACAAAAGGTGAGATATTTTTCATCTGAATTATTCAACCAAATTCCTAAATGAGAAATTCAAATGTGATTCTTTCTCTTTTTTTGTTGCTTCTACGTATTCCCCCATCTTTGGAAACTTATCTCCCCAAAGGGATTCGTTTGAGGCAATGGAAGGCTCAGGTTCTTCAATGGATCTTAGTCCCTGGGGGATTTAGAAGTATGAGAGTATATAGGTACACAAACTGTAGATTAAATCTTGGGTGGATTATATGGAAAGTTGGATTCTACTTGTGAAAAGGGGTGAGCCACAGAGACTCCTTGAGGGTCTCCTTTTTCTTCAAGTTTTCCTTTTTGGTTATTCGTGTTGTGGGTGGTTCTTGCACAACGAATACGATGCCTCGAGTCATGCATCCTATAATTATTTTAATGTGAAATATCCTGATCAAGGTTTATCAGAGGGGTAGTCAACAGTTCCCTAAGGTTCCCTTCATCTTGGTATCCTTCCTATGATGAGTCTATGTCAAAAATCCTAGTTCTTTTAGTTCCTCCTCAACAGTGACGCCAAAAATAACGATGTGTATATACGTATTCCTATCATTTGGATGTTTTTCATAATAAATAATCATTTAATTTATCAAACCAGAGTCTTGTGTGATCTTGTGAGGCTCTCAGTGCAATATACATAGAAAAAATGAATTTTCCACTACCATGCAATTTAATCTATTTGATAGAGAAAGTAAACAAAAACCGTTAAACTAAAGGATGAAAAATGGAATTAACAATATTCTTAATCCCCAACCCAGTTGGTGGCACCTCATATAGTCAAATCACTGAAGCTCATAATATTAATATCTAGCTTTGTTCACCAAGTGAGACCAAGAACATAGTGATTCTGTAGCACATTAATCTCATAAACTAAAATAACATTCTAGAGAAAATATAGTTATATCATCTAGTCTACTTTTCACATACTCCAATTAAAAGATAATTCCAAATTCTATTCTAATATTGAAACATAAATCTACAATAAAAGAACCAACAACATTCTCATTCTCTACTCATCCAGTGGCACTTCATATGTTGCAGTCACTAGAAACCATATCCGTAACCCACCATTTTTCTCTGCATACTAAGTACTAGTTGAGAACACAATGGTCCTGTAAAACTCTAACTCTGTAGCAATCTAGTTTTGTAGCATCATTATTCTGTAGGATAATATACATGTAACTAGAATGGAATAGAGAATTAGAATAACACACAATGAACTGAAAGTAAATATAACCAGAGGACTAAGCTACATCATAAATAGAATCAAAGAATAACATGCTAGAAATAGATACTAATATAAAACAAAATACAACACAATGCCTTACCTCGAGTGGACCCCCTCAAGGCTCTTCTTGTGCTTGGTCTTCCCAAAATCAGTAGAGTAGAATTATATGAAAACCCCACACATAAAATCCAAGGGATCTATTAAGTTTTAAAAACATGATTACATAAAAAATGTCTTCAGCAGAAACATGATATTGTCTAGTTATTATCTTCCTTGAGGCAATCACACATATATACATGAAAAAGGGGGGCCTGCCTACTCTAAAAATGGAGTGGTAGGCCCCTCAAATTTATCATGCTTAACATAATCAAAAGCAACTAAATGATAAGAAGAATTATACCTTGAACTTTCACCTTTATATCCTTCTTGAGGAGGTGAACTTCAAACAAAATTTGTTCTTGGAACTTTTTCCCTTGTCTCCTCAACTTTGGAATTTGCTCCATTTCTTCGTTCATATCCAAGACCACAATACTTAGGCCTATCTTCAACAAAAATAGGCTCAACAATGCCTTGTGCATGCTTGCCCAAACCTCTACCTTCATAGCCCATTTTTAACAATAACTTGGACCCTATTCCTCTTGTATGATTTTCAAAAACACCAAAACATTCATCTTGAGAGGAATTTGAAGATAAAATAACATTACATACCTTATTTTCATGCATGTACTTGGTAAGGGTTTCCTTTGCCTCATGGAGTTGAATCTCCATCTCATGCAACTTTTCAAGAAGCTGGTCTTTCTCCTTCTTGATGGCCATCAACTGCTCTTCAAGGGCAATGCTCTCCTTTCTATCTTCCCACATCTCTTTCATTACATCTCTCATGGTTAGAATATCCTTCAAAATCTCTTTGTCAAAGAACTTTGATAATGAATATGTATGAGAACTATCAATGTTTGAAGCTTCCTCCATCCTTGCAAGATATCAAACTTCAACACAAAACTTGCACAAATACCAACAGCTAAATCTCAAGCTATCAATGGCAAATACATGAGCAAAACAAACTATGCTCTGATACCACCTGATATGAAAATAGGGGGCTGACTTGTTATGCTATGAAAGCACCCTCTACTTCATTAAAATAAACTTTACAGGGCCTTGCTATTGTCCAAGGGAAGTTTGTCACTAATCCTGAGTCGACCCCTCTGCAATCCTGAACATCCTGAACATCCAATCAAGTCCTTGTTCAAAATCATTGAAGCCTTTAGTCTGATCATCAAGATTATCACGTCAATGATCGACGAGCCATCGAAGACCTCTGGGTAGTGCAGTCGTACACTCATATTACACTCCTACCCGAGTTTTGAAGATTTTGAAGTTGTTGCTTGAGATCTAAAGATCTCATCTCTAGCCATCAAGCCGAATTAACTTCTGGAAGATGGATACTCTATATGTATATCTTTCTGATTTCGAGATGTAGCTCCACTGTGTATTGTTCGTGGCTACTCCTTATAGTTATTTGACATGGATCTACAGTGTATTTGATTGGTAGCCATGGTTCTATTTTATCCCGAGCATGGGTATGCCCACCTTGATGAGACATTTGTTATTTTGCAGACAACACCTCCTAGTTCCTGATCCTTGGGCTCAATCGTTCAACACTTCATTAAAGATTGGTAATGTATTTCGGCCATCAGATTCTCTTCTGACCTCACACATTAGGGGGCATCTGTTATAACCCTAAATTTCACCACACATGCTTACCTAGCATCAGGCCAACTCATATCCCTTCTTTGCCAAAACTCTGCTGAACAACTCTTTGAAAATCCTCTTGTGTAAAGGCCCACGTGCCCTAACCCATTACTGCATGCGTGTACATTCTGGATGACTCACAATAGCCTGTGTGTACCTACAAAAGCACGAAAAAAGGAAAGTTGCCGACGGAACAAAATTCTATGGGTGAGTTAACTGAAACTCCCGACCATGCATGACCGAGGGTTCATCCAAAAACCTATCTCCTTCTAGCCTATAAAAGAAGGGGTAGGGGTACCATTTGGAAGAGGGAGAAATATAGCAAAGAAACTCTGCCCATTTACGTATTCCATTGTCCCAACCCTTTAGCCTTTCCTCATGCCAAAGGAGATTTAAAGCAAAGCAGTTGAAGGACAGAAGAAGAGGAGCCCAGGATCAGGTTCAAGGAGTGGTGGCCGGTCTCAACTTTTGTAAGTTGACTCACTTTAAGTAATAAAGATAATGCTTTTCCCGTCCCAATTCATGAACTTTCTATGGTTTGATTAGTTTATGTTTGATTTCTAACCTGTGAGTATAGAAGTAGCATGCATGCATAGTTGTTGTTTGTCTTGAGTGCAGGTCATCTTTGGAAGGAGCATTGCGAACAAGTAATCAAGCACAACGGATGATTGACATCGAACACCGGTAATAAGGTAGGTGGATATTTCCATGCATTTACTGAGAAAAGGGGATTTAAATCTAGGGATGTAGGTAGAAAGTAATTTCTATTCGGTCAAATCTGCATGCAAAGTATGAACTCTATTTGCTAGTTCGTAGGGTGTTTTTGCCAACAACACCTAGCTGGGCTTTTTCGGCACCTCGTTTGGCCAAAAATTGAAGAAGATAGGCTTCGTGGAAGTCCCCCATTCAAGCTTGCTGTCTCTGCATCTACAAAACACACCCTTGTTGGCTCAACCTAACGCACACGCATTTTAAAGCGTAAAAACTTGGCACTGGGCACAACTGCGTGAACCGTGCAAACTGTAGGATGGTTATGGGCGCACCTAGCCCCTAACCATCAAGGGAAAGGTCATATGACTCATATGACCGTGCATTTAAAAGTAAGGGCCATAACCGTTTGAACCGAATTCAAACCAACGCATACTCGTGCACACGTCAATGGTCATATGGCAACAAACATGTGACCGCGGCCATATCAAAAGGGCTATGTTAAAACATATTCCCAAGCCTATGGTCATATTACAACACAACATACAACCATGGTTTAGTTTTAAATGTGCGTGCAAAGGCTTTAAACCGTGGCCATATTACAATACAACATAACCACTAGCTGGGGCTAGGCTCCAGCCTGACCCCCCGCCCATACATACAACATTTCAATTCAAATGAAATCTGCACCATATAGTGTTAAGAAACACTATGGTGGAATATTGGTTGGTGGGCTTTGCCAAAGCTTTGCATGCGAGTGGAGGTCACGGGGTCGATTCCGGTGGACTCCAAATAAATTTTAAACCAATAAATAGGGGACACATGGCGGCGATTGATTGGGCCACGTGTTGCCATTCCATTCGCTACAAACAAGCCATGTCACCTGCCAATTATGAAAATAGCTTCCTGCCACGTTTCATACGGCCTGCCATGTCATCGTTCGTACGGACTGTACGGACTGTACAGTCAACACCCCTTTTTTGCCTGTTTGTCATTTTGAACAGAATGCGATATCTCTCGCTCTCGACCTCTGTTTGAACCCAAACGAGTTGCGTTGGGTTCTTAATGATGAGGCATACGCTCTTGTTTGATTTGAAGCAATTCTGAGCACTTTGAATTTTTGAGCAAAATTTGATCCCCTGATCAGTTTTTCTAAAAACGCAATAGGCCGCTCAAAACTTTCCTCGTTTTTTTGTAACAATACAGATGTGATAGTATGTTCTGAAGAAAAAGAAAAAATCAAAAACTCTTTTGTGTAATCTGGACTTGCCAAGACTAGTGCTTCACTTATTAATTTTTTTATGCATTGAAATGACTCTTTGGCTTCGCTTGTCCATTTAACTTCACTGTCCTTTTTGAGCATATCTGTTATCAATTTCACAATTTTAGCAAAATTAGGGATGAATCTCCTCAAGAAATTTATTTTTACTAAAAAAGACTGAATTTCTTTTACATTTCTAGGAAAATTTATAGTATCTATTGCCTCAACCCTTTTTGGATTGATTTTGATCCCATATTTAGACACGATATGGACCAAGAGTTTACCTTCTTGCATTGCGAAATGAGATTTTTTGGGATTGAGTGACAAATCAAATTTTCATAATTTCTCAAAGGTTTGTTTAAGGTGCATTAGATGTTCTGCATCATATTTGGAGAACATAGTCAGGTCATCAAGATATATAACAACAAACTTATCTCTCTCACCCACAAAAGAGATATCCATGGCTCGCTGAAAAGTTGCCCCTGCATTCATTAAACCAAAAGGCATTTTATCATACATAAAAGTAGCCCAAGGGGTAGTGAAAGCAGTTTTTTCTTTATCGTCCTGATGCACTACGATCTGATTGTAACCTGAAAAACCATCAATCATAGACATTCTGTTAGATCCAACTACTTTTTCTAAAATGTGATCCATCTTAGGTAATGGGTAATTGTCTTTGAGTGATGACCGATTCAGGTTTTTGAAATCGACACACAATCTGATCTCGCCATTTTTCTTTCTCACTGGGACTAAATTAGCTACCCACTCAGAATATCTCAGTGGGACTATGATTTTAGCATCCAAGAGTTTTTTGACATCTTTTTCTATCACCGGTAATAAGATAGGGTTAATCTGCTTGAGTTTCTGCCTAAAAGGTTTGACACCTAGTTTTAATGAAATTTTATGTTCCATGATAGTTGTATCATAAGTTCTTAACTCATCATAAGACCAGGAAAAAACATCTTTGTATTTTTTAAGCAACTCAACATATTTACTCTTGATTTCGGGGGACAGGTACCTAGATACTTTAACTAACCTAGGACTCTCTTCGGTACCTATATTGCAATCTTCAACTTCTTTCGATTGAGGCTGTAAGGTAGTCTTCAAAGGGATGCCATCATGATTAAAAAACCTTTCTAAGGGAATCAGGCCCTTGGGTATCTGATTATTTTTTAAAACCAGCATACGGTGATTTGGGATTTTATCCCGGAAATCTTGGGGGTCTTCCCCTTCCAGCATGATCCACATAGGATCATTCTGGTTCTCTTGGTCAACATGCATTTTGGAGAACTCGTCTATCGTTTCTAATTTTTTTTGGAGTTGTTCATCATCCTCAAAGACTTGCCAATGTTGTATGTTATTGGATATGGAAGGCCTATGTCTCATTTTTATATGATATTTGAGTTTAAAAGTAGTGGGAGGTGTGAAAGTTGAAGCGGCTTTGGCTAAAGCATCTGCCTATTGATTTTCTTCTCTCGGAATGAAGTGAATATTAATTCGATCAGGTCCCAAACACAATTTCGATACGACCTTAACCTAGGATGTTTGTCTTGGTACTGATGATTAACTTGTTTCCCGATTAACTCTACATCACCAAAAACTTCCAAGTTTTTAATTTTCATTCTCCTAGCAGCCTCTAACCCTAACAGTAGAGCCTCGTATTCACATACGTTATTAGTGTGGTCAATGTTCCATTGTAGCCTATAAGAAAAAGGGATAATGAATTGGCTATCAGGTGCCACAAAAATTACTCCAACCCCAGCTCCAAGATAAGATGAGGCACCGTCAAAAAACATTTTCCAAACACCATTGCTATATACATCCTGTTCTATTTGTTCTTTTTCTTTTTTATTTCCTGTACAACTTTTTTCTATACATGCATCAACATCATCATCTATAGATAACATACAATTACCTAAATCTTGATCAAAAATATATAAAAGATAATTATTTGGGCTGAGAGGGTCACTAACCATAAATGCTAACCTGGTTTCCCTGTACAATCGGGTGAACTGTCCCCTGAAAACTAGAATTGTTGCGTACGTAATATCAAGTTGAAGAGAACCTCCAAGTTTAGCACCCCAGGACCGAGACAAGAGCATGCCATATTTTGGGGGTATATCTGCGACAACCACATCTATTAAAACACTTTTTGTAGGTACCTGTACAAGGTTTATGACTAAGTCTTTTATCATTCCTATACAATTGAATTTTCTCGAGTCAAATGAATATAAATCTCCATAAGGCCGGGTGATTTCTAGGCCGAGTCTGTCCATGATTTATTTAGGCATCACATTATGAGAGGCCCCAAAATCTAACATGCAGTTATGGAGCAGATGGTCGAAGACTGTCAAAGTGATGTAGAAAGGGGAAACAATGTCTCTAGCACCTTCAATGTGTGGGTCGAAAATTATGTTAGGCTTATCATCTTCAAAATTAATAACATCATCCTAATTTTCACTTTCCGAAAAACTAATCATTTTAGCAAGTTGTTTTCGGTATATCGGGTTTTTGGCTAGTTCAACAAGGGGAATAGGGATTTTGATCTTATTGATTTCGTTCTCTAGATTAAAACTTTCAATGGTTTTGTTGATTTCCATGGTTTGAGTCTCCAACCCTTTCTTTTCATCTTTCCTTGGTTGAGGTGCCTTTTATTCGGTAATAGGAGTGTCTATTTTCTGCATGCTCAAGGGTGGCATTTCCACTGTCTTTGTTTTAATAGACTGTATGTTAGTGTTCTGAGTCCCTTCAGTTTGTTTTTCAGCGATTTTTGAAATTGTTTCGTCAATTTAAACCCTCGGCAATATATTTTTAACTGGAGCGGTCGTGGAAGCCCTGTTTCTAGGTCTTAGGTCATACTTTTTGTGGATCTCGACCATTATACCATCCACTATTCCATGATAGGTCGAATCTTCCGAAACATTGTTGTTCTTGTTACTCTCAGTTCTATACTCTGTAATCAAAGACTTTTCGTAATCGTGTCTTGTTATATAAGGTTGTAAGAAGTCATTGCCAAGATTGTTCATATCCTCTTCTAACTCCTCGAACTCCTCTACGTCTTGTCCTCCTATAAAGTTTTCACTTTTAAAAGGGGTTTGAATTTTTTGATCTTCATTCTTAATTTTTTTTAGTGGTTTTGAGGATTAGGGTTCTTCCTGAACTCCTTTCTAGGGAAATGTTCATTCTTAGCTTGATCTAGTTCCATTCTCAATATTTTATTTGACAGTTCTTTGATGATTCTAGCCATATCATCCATTTTGTCTTCTGAGGATCTTCCTGATCCAGAGGGTCCTCCTGGCTCCTTGTATCTTTTGATTTCTTTGTTTCCAGTCTCAAATTTGTTTTTTAGCTTCCCTGATGCCATCATGTTAGATTTGATTTCCAAGGAATCATCTTGCATATCGGTAAGATCTACTGATCTTCTCTCCCTTAATAAAAGGGTGAATTCGGGGTCGAAAGCTTCAGCGAAAGTCACTTTCACTACAGGTTGTGAGGGTTTAACCTCAGTTGGGATCTTATTATATAATTTATTGAATCGTTGGGTAAAATCAAGGACTGATTCAGAGTTTTTCTTTCGAAGATCCACGAATTCGGTTAGGTAATAAATATGGTATTTCTTCTCACCCCACTGTCTGACTAAATCATTTTCAAGTTCATCGTATGAAGGTATAGATCCGGTTGCTAGGCCTTGAAACTAGGCTCTCACTTTCCCTTAAAAGGTTTGAACCAGGATTTTGGAGTAAACATATTCATGTTCCAGTCCAAGAATGTCAACGAATTGATTGAAAAAAATTATGTGTTCAACTGCCGTTAAATCGCCCTCTCCCGTGAACTTGGGTAGGTTTTTCATGTAATTTTCTGGTAAATCATGGAGAGGGACTGGTAAAACCAGAGGGGCATATCTTGCAACAATCTTTGAAAATATACGAGGAGGCAGTACTTGGTTGCCTTCTCCTCCTCCTAGACCACCTGTGGCAGCACCCCTTGCCCCAGCCATGGCCATTGTGGCTTTAGCAGTAAAATTTTGTGGGTTATAAGGAAGGGTTTCAAGAAATCGGTTATCGATGGGGAGGAAACTTGAGAAAAAGCAGCTTGGGGAATGTGGATTGGTTCCTTCATAATCACAGGGTAAAAATATAGGAGAATCAACAGAAGTTGAGCTGAGATATATAGGATAATTGTTTGAGTTTTGAGAGGTGGGAAAACGAACCTCGAGAAACGAGGGAGAGTTGGTCACAACTGGAAGTGAGGTATATCTTTGTTCTCTATTTATGTGGGAAACGACTGAGAAAATTTCGCTCTTAAAAACAGGCACAATCAAATTTGATTCAGGGGTTGTAACTTTATCATCGGAGTATTCCCTGTAAGGGGGTGGAATACTTGATTCACTGTGTTGATATTCAGAGTTAGACTGTATATATTTAAGTTGATAATTATTATTTTTCGATGAGGTAGTTTTCCGAAAGTATCTTCTTGATTTTAGAATTTTTTCTGGGTAGGAAGAAGGAGAAATCTGCTTGTCGTCTGGATTCTTCCTGGTGTTCTTCTAGTTAAGAGCCAGTTTAAACAGTGTGGAGTCGCCAGGTGAAAGATAAAGGTATCCTTAGAAGGTTTCCAAACTTTGTTCACTATCAAAGAAGGAAAGTGTTAATGTCGTTCTTCCCAGGGAAAAAGCTTCGTCTCTCCTGTCCTCGACAACGGCGCCAAAAAGATATTGTTCCTGAGTTTATACTTTAAGGCTCTAAAGTATACTGTCAAGGCATCTGAAAATATAGAGAAAATTGAGAACAAAAAAATCAATGATTAAAAAGGTGGGGACTATAGTTGGTTTCTCAACTGTCTCTGTTGGAATTCCCAGTTTTCCTGAATGTTGATATCTCTCTCAATTGTTGCCCATGAACATTCTAACTCAACTCAGTTATTTGTTGTTTGTAAGATAGTGTTAAATAAATTTAGAGTAATGCTAGATTGATATGAAAGACCGGGTTCGATGTTAGGCTTCCTTGAAACTGGTACTGTCATGAAGGATAAAGGTAAAGGAGATATAATTCTGTGTTTTCTTTTTAGGCTTTGTTATCTCTATTTCACAATGTAAAGAGAATGATTTTAAAACATGAATTAATAAGATGACTAAATCAAAGGCCGTTTCTTGTATCTGAGTTAAATTTAATAGAAGGGAAACATGCATGATATGAGGAATAACATAAAGCTATTAACAAGGTGAGGCATCAATTTAAGAGGAATCTCACATTGTAACATAAAACTATGAAACAAGAAAAATATTAATGAAGCGTATGATATTGAAATCTAAACATTTCAGGTCTTGTATCTGCTGATAACCGATATAGAGGAAAAACTATAAATGATTTAAATAACAAGAATAATAATTTCCACAGTAGAGGTCGTACTAAATTGTAGTCAAGCATTCATCAATAAAATATATGAAAGGAAGATGAAAAGACAGGGGAACACATAACTCAAACTTGAAAAAATCTGGAATCTTCAATCTACATTTCTATTAATTCAGAGTCTCTTTGAAATTAATTCGTCACAATGCCTTTTTAAAGAAATAAAAAATCCCTTCTTCAGTCTTCTCTCCTTGTATTTATACAAGGTCATCAATACTTCATGGTTAGCAATCTCCTACTTTTTAGGGAAAAAATAGTTACGAAACTGCAACCTTAACCATTGCATGATTAACTTTTTTTGGTCTATCATTACAATAGTGTAAAATTTCGAACGATACTTCACTATTTAGTTGAAGTCTCTCCCTCCTTTGATGCTATACATTCAATACATTTCTCCAGAAAATGAACAAAATTTCTAGGTGGTGTCGGAAGATCCTTAGTTTCAAACAGATAAAACTTTCTTTGCACATTTGGAAACTGGTCTTCAAAACCTTTATCCAAAAACCTAATCACTTGCAACTTTATATTAGGCTGTACCAACCATCTGTCTATTAGGTTGGTATCAATTTCCTTCAACTGTGAAATTTCCGCCTGAATCTCCTTCAAGCCCTCTTTCCAGTTCAACTATTTTTTCACAATGTTTATCTGCCCTAGTGGCTCAGAGCAGCCATTATTTTCAATACCTAACGTTTTATTATCCAAAGAATCAAATATTCCCTCATAGTCATGTTTGATTTCTTTAACTATCTTCTTGTTTTCGGCTATGATCGTTTCCCATACCTTGAGCATGATGTCTCCTCTTATCTGTTCTGTGACATAAAGCTTTAGATTTTTGGACATCTCCCTATTTCCTAAACATGCAAATTCTTTATGAAAGGTATTCCTTGCTTCTTTAGCCTCATTTTCTAGTAAACTAATATTATCAAGGGATTTTCTTACCTCTTGAAAGTAATCCTGGATGATCTCTATTTTGGAGATCAATTTCTCCTGCTCGACTTCTATCTTTGTATGTGCTTCTAGCGAGAGGATCTGGAAAGCCTTTAAGTCTACAACCTGACCTTATGTCAAATTTAACTTAGCTTGTAGCTGTTTTAAAATCTCCTTTTGCTGAGTAACTTGCACCTAACTTGCTTGTATCCTCTGGTTCATTTCATCCAAGCTAGTTTTGAGTGATTTAATTTATTGCCTTTCAACAGCTCTGGCCTGCTCCAAGATATTACTCACCTCTTCTCTAATGTTTTTCTCAACATTATTTAACTGATATTGCAATTGAGCTATTATGTGGTTACTCTTATTTATCCTTATTCTCATGTTCTCCATAGTAAAAAGGTTCGTTGTTGCCATGGCTCCCATGGCTCCTGCTACCCCTATAGTGAAATCCTCCTCTTCCAAATTCTGGCCATCTAGAAAGACCCTATGCTTCTTCACCATACCCCCCCCTCTCATATACATCTCTTGTTTTAGAACAACATTCCTCTGTGGGATCTCATCTTTGGAGATAGGGGTGAGATCACCAACATATATGGCTCCCATCTGTGGGATTCCAAAGGTGGACTATAAAGGGGTTAATGAAGCTATGGGACTTCCTAGATTTGTAGATCTTGTTTCTCCTATGGCCTCATGTATGTTGACATCAATAATAGGTGATGAAGGGGGAGTGGACTTATTGGACTCGGGAGGTATCCTGGGCCTCCTCTCTATTTCAGTATTTGGATTTTCTGTCTGTAAGGCCTCTTCATTTTGTGAAGACCTTTCAGTCTCTTGTGGAATTTTCTCAAGGTTTTCTTTATCTTGCATTTCTTATCCGAGGCCTGGAGGAGTATCCTCTTGTTTCTGAGGAAGGGTGATTGCTTCTCCTTGAAATACTTTGGGCAGACCACTCCATCTATGCTTCTAGAAGGTCTAAAAACTAGCTTGCAAGTCAGACGACAATGTCTGTACCCTCTCTAACACCTCCTCATAGGTCCTAGTCCCTTTGGATAGGTCATCACAAGGGGAATTCTCATGTTCATAAGCCTTTATATTACAGTGGGCCATGTGTTTTCCCACTAACTGGTAAGGATCGTGCTTCCTGTGCTTGAGGTCTACCAATTTGACCTCATCCAACGCTGTCGCTTCAAATTTGGAATGACCTAAGTTGAGTAATGAAAATTTCCTAATCTGAACTGGAAAAACTGGCCAAGACTTCTTTTAAGCCATTTTTAGTTCAATCCCAATTCAACCTGTTACTATTTGATGAGCTACCTCCCTGCACAACAGTCTATCAAGGAGGAATTTCGGGAGTGCATGTGGAGGGATTGAACACCCGAAAACTCTGATGTATGAGAAATTATCCTCTATAAACCAGTCAACAATTGTCCCGAGGTTTCCTGTGACCAACTCTGAAATGTCGGGAGGCACATAGCCATACAACATTTGATGTAGTAGTATCACCATAAAATGAAAAATTTCATAGAATGAGTCCTTGGTATTTTCTTTCCAAAGTTTAGAATGATATTCATGAATAGGCTCCGGGTAAGTCAGATTCCAACTCCAATTCATCAAAGGGAAAGGAGTTGAGAATCATATAGCATCCATGATGTATGCAGACATATAAAAGGATACTTGTTGGCCATTTGACCTCACAGTGTGATATTCCATGACCTCCTTCACTATGTTATCGGATAAAATATTATCCCAATTAAAGCTGTAACCTTCTGCTGCCTCGTGCAAAAGAGGTACCCATTCCACAGGGAAATGGGAGGGAATTTTCTTCCCGAAAAGTGTGCATAACATCATCGCCACATAGACCATATACTCATTCAATGAGGCTGTGGCATAAATACCATGGGTGTCAGCTCTGAATTTTGCTTCGTTTCTCCACCAGTCTTTTATTATGCCAGGATACGTTTGGTCCGACTCAAAACATTCTTTCCTTGAAAATCACTCACAAAATCTTTATTATAAATATACTTGGGACTCGGAGATAGTTTATACATTACTTGTACATGTTCTGGTCTGAAAGAGCCAATGAAAACCCCTCGGCTATCCAGAATGCTTCTCATATGCACGTCTATTCGCTCTAAGGCCCAACTGATTATGTCGTTATAAGTCATGAGTCGCGACCGTGTAGCTATTTTGTGAAGCTCAGACTCCGCTATATCTCGGAGTTTGTTGTTGGTGTCATGAGGGAAATTTGTAATTTCATAATCCAGAGTTTCGAAAATATGCCTCTAGGATTTTATGGAATCAATGGCATGTAGTATTGTATCAGATATAACGTCTCCGTTTGGACTCGATCTTTCTGCAACTTCCTCGCTTTTCTTGGGTGCCTTCTTAGGTGCCATGATATTTTCACTAGACCAGAAACCTGTTTATAGAGAAAATGTGTATAAAACTGGATAAACATGACTTGCTATAGATGTAAAGGATAAGAATGAAGTTTGAAACAAAAGACCTTATTAACCCTCAATTCATGTTATAACGAGCGTACAGACACATGCAACGAAAAATTAATGCTTTAATGGAAATATATGCCCGGAGATACGCTTTCGCGTCAAAAATATCTCCATTTATTCGTTATTAATACTATCGTATATCGATGAATTTGAAACTAGAGTTTCGAAAATCAATGCCTTCCTGAATTCCCGAAATGCAAAAGGAGGCTTATATATCACTAATGCTGTTTTGAAAACAATTTAACCTTAATTTTAGACTTTGTTTTAAAGAAAACACGATTTCGCATTTCGGAACTTCGAGGATCCTGTTGTCAGGAGATATGTCATAAGAAAACCACAGATCGTGAAAATGCGATGGGATTAGTGAGGTGCTAATCACATATTAATGCTTTGATTAATCAAGGTGAATGCTTAATTACTTTTTTAACTTTTCGGAAAAACGAGGATCGAGAGTTTGACGGTTGAGAGTTTGAAAATGCTTTAGTAGAAAGAAAAACCCGAATGTGAAAGATTAAGGTAAAGATGATTGCATTTAGGAGCTTAGTTAATTACAGATTAAAGAACACTTTGTGGAAAGCGATGGAAAATGTAACCTTTATTTCTTCCCCCTCTTTTTTTTATTTTTTAATATGTTAAACGGTTTTGAGATTTTGGCATCGGGAAATTAGGATCGTTGAAGATAATACCTCGAGAAAAACCAAATCTCGAAACCTGAAAAGGAACAGAAGGCTCTGAATCCCCTTTTTGGACTAAGGGTTGCTCCATGACTTAGGAAAAGATGAAGCTTTAGTTTTCAAGGGTAGAAAAAATTTAAAATTTGTGTCAACACCCCCCATGATATTCATGGGGGAAAATCCCTCTGTTTTCTATAATGGTATGTAGAATTATGGTACTCAGTCAATGCCTTGGGTCTCTGATCATTTTTCTCATGGTATGTCTGATATGTCTTCGCACTTGCCATCCTCTGTCTCGCCTCCTTATGAGAATACAAGTTTTGGGTCTGGGTGCATGATGCCTCCTTCTTATCCCTCTTTGTTTGGTGGGAGTCATATCCTTCAAACACCTCTTACGGTAGGAGGTTGGAATCTTCCTTCCTATGAATCCACTATGCGAGAAGTAAGTGCACAATTAAGCAATCATTATACTTGTTACACTTCATCCACTTAACCTTCTTCTGCTATGTTGGTTTCTATGAACACTTTTCCCATGGAAGACCTTCATCTACCCTCTGGAGTTTCATCCGAGGGGAATTATTTTTATAGTATGGGAAACCCCCCTCACAAAGTTCCTTTGTCCGGGGGAAACATATATCCTCACATGAGTAACCCTTGTCATGTTGCTTTCACTTCGCAAGTGGCTTCCTTAGTGTCGATGCCCTTACAACCCTTTATGTATCAGTATGGAGGAGGATACTATCCTATTGGATAGGGATAGGGTGTAAACCAGGATCCTTCTTGGCCTGCAATTTCTCAGAACCAATCTTTCCTTGGACCTTGGTCTCAAATGCCACAATTCACCACTGCCACAAGTCCAGTCACTATGTGTCATATTGGCGTTATATCACCAACCTATGCTAGTCATGTTGGGGATTCATCACCAACCTCTGCTAGTCATGTTGGGTGTTGTTCCTGATTTTATGTTTTAAGGCTATAAAACATACTGTCAAGGCATCCGAATAAAGATTTTTATGATGAGACTTTTAAAATAAAGAAACAAAGAAAGACTAGATCAGATTCAATTTCTCAACTGTCTCTGTTTTGCTTCCCGTTGGTCTTGGATGCTAATGTCACATTCGATAGCAGCCCAAGATCTTTCTAACTCAGCCCTATTGGTTGCTGTTTGTAGAATAGTGTTAAATACGTTTAGGGCAATGCTGGTTTGATCCTGAAGACCAGGTTCTACATTTGGTTGTCTACCACTAAGGACTGTCATGGGTGATAGGGTTTTAAAGGTTTTGTAAATGGGTTTTTTATCAATTTGTTACTTCAGACTTTCAGAGAAGATGTTAATGAGAACAACTTTAAAATCTAAAACAGTAATGTAAAAACACATTCAAGGCCGTTTCCTGGTTTTGTAACAATTTTGAAATTGTAAACAACAAAAAACAATACAGAGAAATATAAGGCTTTTATCTAGAAAGAATCTTATATTTCAATTAACAATGATGAAAGAAAAACAATATTTCTAACAGAATTAAATATTAATGAACAAAAGGTTTACAGGTCTTAAAATCACTAAAGTAATTTAAGAGGAAAGACTGTAAAACATTCAACATCCAAACCAATCTGAAACAATAAACAACAATGTATATAACTTCAAATTGATTTACTTGTTAGAAACACACATTAAGAGGAAGAGGAAGATTTAACAAAGCATGATAAACAGGGGAAGAAACATAGTCACAAAATTGCAGGATTCAGAATCTTGTCTGCGGTTTATATTCCGATGAACTTCAAAGTTGATATTACAAAAATTGGCCTTCTCCAAAATTTTTGAAGCCCTGTTTCCGCCTTTTCAAACTATATTTATACCTTTCTATCAAAGTTTTTCGTTGGTAACTAACCAACTTCCTAATATTACGGTTACATAAACTAATGTCAACCGTTTATGATTTCTTTCAAAATTCTAAAAATAAAAATATTTACAAAGTTTTAAATTTGCATTGAAGAACCTTCTTTATCTGCTTCAACGTATTGAACATATTTCCCTAAAAAGTTTACCAAGACCTTAGGAGTCTCAGGTACTTCATTTGCTTCAAAAGAGAAAAAAATTCTTTGTAGGCCTGGCAACTGGCTTGCTATTGTTTTCTCTGTGAATTTAACCTTTTTCAACTTTGAACTTGAAGCTATCATCCACTTATCTATTTCTGCAATGTTGACCATTTTAATATTTGAGATTTCTGCTTTCTTTTCTTTAAGTTCTTCTTTTGATTTCAGCTGATACCTGGTAATGTTGAGTTCACCTAATAACTCGGAAAGGCCATCTGCCCCAATATTTACTGAATCATTTTCAATAAGATTGAAGATCCTTTGACAATCTTCATTGATTCCTTTTGTAATTCTTTTATATTCTGCCAATTTTGTTTCCCAAACTTTTATCATTATATCTCCTTTTAACTGCTCCGAAATGGATAATTTCTGTGTTTTTCCAGTTTCTTCTTTTTGTAAAGAAGTTATTACTTTTTGAAAAGAATTCCTTGCTGCTTTAGTTTCTCTTTCTTTCTGAACTACCTTTTCCATAGCCCTATTAGATTCTTGAAAATAGTTATGGATGATTTCCAGATTACAGAATATTTTCTGTTCTTCTTCTTCTATATTTGTGTATATCTCTGATGCTTTAGTCTTAAAATGTTCCATTTCAATCACTTGATTAGTAATTGAAATAATTTTATCTTACAGAGATTTATTTTCATCGCCCGGCTTTTGCACTTGTTCTTGAGTAACCTGTATCATGTGTTTTGCTTCATCCAAATTTTCATTCAACTTTTAGATTTCTTGGATGTATTTGAGTCTAGCTTGTTCTAGACCTTTTTGTATTCCCCAACCAATAATTTTTTCATTTTCCTTTAATCTGTCCTGCAGTTGCATTATTTCCCGATCCTTTTGCTCTAGTATAGTGGTTAGATTTCCTACAGAATACATGTTAGCTGATGCTATAGCACCCATGGTTCCTGCTAGATCTATAGCGAATTCTCCTTCATTTAACTTCTTTCCATCAATGATAATTTTATGTTTTTTTATCGTTCTTTCCCCTACAGGATGTATTTCCTGTTTCAAGACAACTCTCCGTTTTTTACTGAAAAAATAATTAGATGAAGGGATTTCATCTCTGGTGATTGGCTCTAAATCAATTACATATAGAACTCCTTCATGAGGGGTTCCGAAAGTAGACTGTAGTGGGGTCAATGCTGTAATAGGGCTACCAAGTTCCTTTGAAGCTGTTCCTCCAACATTTTCTGGAAAATCATTGAGAATTATTGGACTGGTTTCTATTCCTTTGCCCTTTTCTGCCTCCTGTTCTTTGGTATGAGAACCCTCTGTATTCTGAGGAGGTATTTCAAGATCTTTCAACTTATCTTTGTCACTTGACTTATCCTCAATAATGGTTTCAAACCCCGGAGGAATTGTTTCTTGCTCTGGTGATGAAGTTGACATTTCACCTTGTAAAATCTTTGGCAGGCAGTGTCGTCTATTTCTTTGAAAATATGCAAACCCCACCTGTGCATCAGGTGACAAGGCTTGCACTCTACTTTGTACTTCCTCATAAGATTTGACATTTTTGAAAACATCATCATAAATTGAAAATTCATGTTCATAAGCTTTTAAATTACACTGTGTGAAATGCCGACTGATTATTTGGTATGGGTCGTGTTTCCTGTGCTCTATATTTTCTAATTTCACTTCGTCCATCGACTCGGCTTCTGCCTTAGAATGGCCTATGTTTAATAAAACAAATTTTCCTAGATAAACAGGAAAAGATGGCCATGCCTTTTTCTGCTGAGCTTTTAATTCTAGCCCAATACCACCATTAACTACCTGATAAGCCACTTCTCTGCATATCAACCTGTCTGGTAAAATTTTTGGGAGTGCATGAGGTGGAATAGAAAAACCATAAATCCTCACATAGGAAAAATTTTCCTCGACGAACCAGTCACCAACTGACTTGAGGTTTTCTATGATGGTATTAGAAATGCGAGGAGGTTCGCATCCAAAGAATATTTTGTGTAGAGGGATAATTACATAATGACAAACCTCATAAAAAGCATTTTTTGCATTTTCTTCCCAGAGAGATGAATGGTACTTATGAACAGGCTCTAGGCAAGAAACATTCCAACTCCAATTCATTAATGGGAAAGGAGTGATAAAACAAATGGCATCCATGATATAAGCTGACATATAAAAAGACACTAGTTTCCCTTTTGACCTAGCTGCTTTGTAATTCACAACCTCTGAAGTAATGTTATCTGATAAAATTTTGTGCCAATTAAAACTGCATCCCTTTGAAACTTCCTCTAAGAAAGGTGTCCAGTCTGCATGAAAATGACAAGGATCCTTTCTCCCAAAAAGTCTACACAACATCATTGCTACATAAACCATATATTCGTTTAAGGCAGCTGTGGCATAAATTCCATGTAAATCCGCCCTAAACTTGTTTTCATCTCTAGCCCATCCTCTAATCATGTCAGAGTATGTTTGGCCACCTTCAATGCACTCTTTTCTTTGAAATGCAGCTACAAATTCAGAATTAAAAGTGTGTCTATAATTGGGCGAGAGCTTATACATTACTTGAATATGTTCAGGCCTAAATGAACCGATAACAACTCCTTGCTCGTTCATAATACTTCTGGTCGGGACGTCTACTTTATCCAGAGCCCAGGTGATCATATCGGTATATGACACGAGTCTCGGACGTGCAGCCACCTTATGAAGCTCAATCTCGGCAATATATCGGATGTGATTGTCTGAATTAGTGGCTGGATATTTAAGCTCATCCTCTAATTTTTCGGAAATTCCATTCCATGATTTGATAGAGTATACCCCAGATGCAGTAGTATCAGAAATAATATGACCTTCTGGTTGCTCTTCATTTTTCTTCGAAGCCTTTTTGGGTGCCATAGCTCCGGGTTCAATTGAAAACCTATAACAGAGAGGGATTTAACATCGAACTGATAATACAACCGTTTCAAAGTTTACTTCGAATATATCATAAAAACATTGAGATTCATACCTCTGTTATGAAATTAAGGCTCTTAATGCAAAAGATATTTCCGAAGATATGCATTCAATGTTTGTACTTAAGATTTCTCAGTGTTTTCAAATATAATAGAAACTTACCAAATGGACAATTGCCACATTAAAGATCATTCATAAAAAGTTTAATTTTAAACCCTGTTTATAAGAATGATTAATTAGCGTTAATCTTGAATTAAATTTGAAAATCTGTTTATCGGAGTTTCAGAATTTTTGATGTCGAGGAAAAATGTGATCAGAGAACCCCGATGGCCGAAATCGCGATGTATTATTTAAGTTAAAATGTTTTTATTATCTTAATTAATCCAAATTAGACCTTTTAGGGATTTCATTAATCGAAAAATCGGGTGTCGGGAAATTGGGAATTTGATGACATGAAATCTGTTTCTCACAAAACTGCGAATCTCGATTTCGCGATGTAATTATTTAATTCTTAATCATGTTTAACGGTAATTAGATTAATTCGAAACTTCACTTAAGGATTAAATGTATCGTGAAATCGGGAAATCGGGAAATGCGATGACAAGGTACTTTGTTCTCACAAAACCGCGAATCTCGAAATCGCGATGTGATTAACTTAATGTTTAAACCCCTTTAATTTTGAATTAAGTAAATTATGTTTTAAATAAGGATTAATGTATCGGGAAATCGGGGATCGAGATTTCACTATTCAATTTGCGTTAAACATTTGTTCACGCAGAACTCCGAATCCGATTTTCCGATTTAAATTAAAATTCCTTAATTTTTAAATCAATGCCCATTTAAAAGATTATTTCAAGTAATGTTGGAAAACTTATATTCGTTTAGATTTTTTCCATTTTTTGTCCAAAAATAAACAAATAAATGTATCACAAATTTATCAGTGATGAAATTCTTGTTTTAGGAATTTTGAAAAATACAAAGACTCTAAGATACAAAATTTTCATCCTCGAGAATAAAAATTCAAGGTCTGTTTCAACATAGGCTCCAACTGGGGACCTCGTCTCTCTGCAGGACGAGGAGAACATGAAGACTCAGTGCCTTCATTGGGTAATAGGGTCAAGCATTTATCTCTGATAAACTGATCAAGGAGTAGGAAAAGAGAATACATAAAATCTTTGAAAACCTTTTCAAAAATTCTCATTTAATTGAAATTCACTTATAGTCTTCTTCATAATTCTCCTTCTCATTTCAAAATTTAGTTAGTATTGAGATGATTAGAACAATCTTCAGAAACTCAACAGATTATTGAACATTTCAGCTTGCATCAATTGAAATAAAATTCATAATTTTAAAACTGGGAAGCTCTATTTTGACTGAAGAGGAATATCTGGTTTTTTAAAAATTGATAACTAGAATAGAGTTATAGATAAGTATGACAACCTTACAGATATCTTAGATATTGCTTCACTGCCAGCAGGCCTATTTAGTACCCCGGTGAAGTTATCTGTCCCTTTTTACTGAATTTCCTTTCACCGCTTCGAGTATTTATTTTATGCTTAGACATTGCTTCACTGCCAGCAGGCCTGTTCAATACCCCGGTGAAGTTATCTATTTTTTTATTTTTTTAGACGAGGACAATCATTTAAATGAATTTCCTTTCATCGTCTGTAGGACTAGATGGGGGCAATCAACCATGAATTTCCATTCACCATCTATCTTATATTTAGCTTATGCCTACGAAGCGGGGGCAATCAATGATACTTAATATATCAGGGGTGGTGATCTGTATGAAAATTTATAATAAAGGTTTGTCAACTTGTTTTGATTATTCTAGACCAATTTTTTTTTTTACCTTCAAAACCTCCTTAGTCTGTAGAGAAAAAGGGAAAAATATTTTCAAGGGATCTTCTTTTGAGCAAGCTTAAAAGTTTAGATAAACTGTTAAGAAACCAAAGATATTTAAAGTTAATCTCAAACTTAACCATTTTTAGTCAGATAGAAAAATCATGAAAACTTCCCTAACTGAATTCAATCATTTGATGATTTTCAACGTCGATAAAAACTCTTTTCAACTCTGATACAAAGTTCTAAAAGATAATACTGAGGGTATTAAAGGAAACTTTTCAACAATGTAAAAACTAGGATACCTCAGATATAATTTCAAAAATAACTCTGTGGATTAGCTTTTTTTTTTTTTTAACAAATTTTTTAATTTTAACAAAATAATTTTTTAACAATTTGAGAAAGAAACCGATATATACAAATTTATTTTGTTTTATTTTATTTTTATTTTTTATTTTATATATATATATATATTATTTTTTATTTTATTTTATTTTATTTTATTTTTTATTTGTTTTTATTCCATGTAATGCTTTAAGAATCGTGCATTAACAGGGGCATTTAGGATCTTACCATCTAAATTTTCCAGTAGAAAATAGTTTTTACCTTCAGAAGATGATATTTTAAAGGGTCCATACCAGATGTGTTCAAATTTACCATTTTTTCCCGAATCTTCCTTTGGAGCATCCCACCTCAAAACTAGATCTCCTGGAAGAAAGTTTCTGTTCTTGGCCTTGCGATCAAATAGCATCTTCATATTATCCTGGTACTTCTGTAGTTTTTCATCTATTACATCCCTGTGTTGCTGAACTTCTATCAGCTGGTTTATTCTTCTAGTGAGAGGATTTGGCTCTTCCTTCTCATCCTGCCACAATTTCATCACAGGAAGTGCTAAGTTTATGGGCAATACTACATCTGTGCCATAAACCATTTGAAATGGTGAAGTACCGATAGATTTCTTCGTTCCTATTCGATTTGCCCATAAAGCATACTTTAAATGTAAGTGCCAAGATATTTTATTTTCATTTAAGACTTTCTTCATCATACTAATCAAACTCTTATTAGAAGATTAAGCCAAACCGTTTCCTTGTGGATAATATGCTATGGAATGTCCTAGCACAATGTTATATTTTTGGCAAAAACTGATCATTTCCATTGACTTGAAAGCCTGTGCATTATCTGTTACTATCTTTCTAGGACAACCAAATCTTGCCAATATATTCTCTTCCAAAAAATCTATAACCACTGAATCGGTGGCCTTCCTTGTAGGGATCGCCTCCACCCACTTGGTGAAATAATCTGTGGCAGTGAGAATCCACCTATGTTGGGCACTTGAATGTGGATTTATCTCACCTATGAAATCAAGCCCCCATTGCTCGAAAGGAGCTTCTGTTTTGATTGGTACTAACGGCATAGCTGGTAACTTATGTTTTCCAGTGAAAAATTGGCAAGGGTTACAAGCTCTTACCTTAGCATTTACATCAGGGAAATGTTTAGGCCAGTAATAACCAGCCCTGAAGATTTTATATGCTATTTCTCTCCAAGCATGATGCCCTCCACAGACCCCTTCATGAAACTGACTTATAACTTCTTCTGTCTCTGATTCAACCAGACAAACTAAGAGGAAACCAAGCGGGTCTTTCCAGTATAATTTTTTCTCAGAAATGCAGTATTTAACTGCATGTAGTTTCAATGTTCTAGCTTTGGAAGGTGACAAATCATCTGGACATTTCAAAGATATGTTACTATATTTTTATACCAATCAGATGAAACGAATTTGTCCTCAATCTTGTTTTCGATTATTTGATCATCAATTTCATTTACATCTATCCATCCTTCTTCTTCTTGAGTACCGTTTATCCCAAGAGCCCGAAAATTAGATTAAGCTAGAAGTCTAGCTAAACCCTGTCCTTTTACTAATTTAGTTGGTTTAACCTCCAAGTCAAATTCCTGAATTTTTGCAAGCCATCTACCTCTTTTACCATCGCTGTCTGCTTGAACTAAGATATCCTTTACAACACTGGTAGGTACATATGCAATGATTTTGGAATGTAATACATACGTTCTAAAAGATTTCAATGCTTTAACCATTGCGTAAGATTTCTTTTCCATTATATCGTATTTAAGCTCAGCGTCTCGGAGGATTTTACTGAAAAAGGCGATTGGTTGCTCAAAACCCTCTTCATTCTTCTGGAGGAGAACAAAACCAGCGTATGTTCTGAAGCAGATGAAAAAATGAAGAACTCTTTAAGATAATCTGGACTTGCTAGTACCAGAGCCTCACTTATAACTTTTTTAATGTGGGCAAAGGATGCCTTTGCTTCTGCTGTCCACTTAACTTCGCTGTTCTTCCTGAGCATATCTGTAATCAATTTAACAATCTCAGCAAAGTTAGGAACAAATCTTCTCAAAAAATTTATTTTTCCTAAAAAAGATTGAATTTCTTTAACATTTCTAGGAATAGCTAATGTTTCTATGGCCTCTACTCTCTTAGGATCGATTCTGATTCCATCTCGGGATACTATATGACCCAACAACTTGCCTTCCTGCATGGAGAAATGATATTTTTTTGGATTTAATGAAAGACCAAACTTACGACATTTTTCAAAAGTTTGTTTTAAATGAATTATATGATCTTCATCTGATTTTGAAAAAACCGTTAGGTCATCCAGATATATAACTACAAACTTATCTCGTTCGCTAACAAAAGCAATATCCATTGCTCGTTGAAAAGTGGCTCCTGCATTCATAAGTCCGAATGACATTTTATCATGCATGAAGGTACCCCAAGGAGTGGTGAATGCAGTTTTTTCCTTATCAGGTTCACTAACAACAATTTGATTATATCCTGAAAAACCATCAATCATGGACATCCTAGTAGCCCCTACTACTTTCTCTAGAACATGATCCATTTTTGGTAGAGGATAGTTGTCTTTAAGAGAAGATTTATTTAAATTTCTAAAGTCAACGCATAATCTGATTTCCCCGTTTTTCTTTCTCACTGGTACTAAATTAGCAACCCAATCAGAATATCTTAAGGGAACAATAATCTTAGCATCTAAAATATTTTTAACTTCTTTCTCAATGACAGGTAATAAGATCAGGTTAAACTATCTGAGTTTTTGCTTGAAAGGTTTGACACCTGGTTTAAGTGGTATTTTTTGTACTATCACCGAGGTGTCATATGTTTTCAAATCTTCGTATGACCATGCAAACACATCTTTATATTTTTTCAACAACTCTGTATATTTGTTTTTATTTTCTACTGATAAAAATTTAGATAACTTAACCATTTTGGGATTATCTACAGTTCCTATGTTACAATCTTCAACCTCCTCTGGTTGAGGTTGTAGAGTAGTTTTAGAAGGAATGCCATCTTTATTAAAGAGTCTTTCCAAAGGTATAAGACCTTTGGGGATTTGATTGTTTTTTAGAACAAGCATCCGGTGATTAGCTATTTTATCATGAAATTCTTTTGCATCTTCCCCTTCCTGCATGATCCAACTTGGATCATTTTGATTCTCCTGATCATTATATGTTTCTGAAAACTCATCTAAAGATTCAAGAAACTTTCTAAGTTGCTCATCGTCTTCGAACACTTGTCAATGCTGTACATTATTAGGTATGGAAGGACGATGTCTCATTCGAATATGGTATTTTAAATTAAAATCCGTTGGGGGGCTAAACGTTGATGCAGCTTTAGCTAAAATGTCGGCCTGCTGGTTTTCGGATCTAGGGACGAAATGAAAATTCACAGAAGTGAAGAAATTCTCAATTAAATCCCATACACAATTTCTATAAGACCTTAAACTAGGATGTTTAGCTTGATATTGCCAATTTACTTGTTTTATGATTAATTCAACATCACCAAATACTTCAATATTTTTAATTTTCATTTTTCTTGCAGCTTCTAAACCGAGTACTAAAGCCTCATATTCACATACATTATTTGTACATTCTATATACCACTGGAGCCTATAAGAAAAAGGGATCACAAATTGATCATCAGGGGTAATAAGGATTACTCCAGCCCTAACTCCAAGATAGGAGGAAGCACCATCAAAAAACATTTTCCATGTACCAGTATTATATACATTTTCTTTTATTTCATTTTTTTGAATTTTTTCTTCTGTATCTTTATCATCTACATCTATTTTGAAATCATCATCTAAAGATAATATACAGTTCCCTAAATCTTGGTCTGCAATATACACATGATGATTGTTAGGATTTTTTGGGTCACTGACAGTGTATGCCATCCTAGTCTCCCTGTAAAGACGAGTGAATTGTCCTCCGAAAATAGGGATTGTAGAGTATGTCATATCTAACTGGAGGGATCAACCTAGCTTAGCGCCCCATGATCTAGATAGTAGCATTCCATATTTTGGGGGAATATCTGCAACTACTACATCCATAAGGATGCTTTTAGCGGGTATCTGGGCCAAATTAACCACTAGGTCTTTAGTCATCCCTCTGTATTTAACTTTTCTCGAATCAAAAGAATACAAATCACCATAGGGTCTTGTGACTTCGAGACAAAGTTTATCCATTATTGCTTTAGGCATGACATTATGAGAGGCTCCAGAATCCAACATACAGTTGTGTAAAAGGTGGTAAAAAATAATAAGTGTGATATAAAAAGGAGCCACCGTATCTCTTGCTCCTTCGACGTGTGGACCGAAAACTATGATAGGTTTATCATCTTCTAAGTTAATTGTGTCGGCCTGACTTTCCTTTTCAGAAAAATTAATGATTTTGGCTATTTGTTTTCGGTATACTGGATTTTTTGCTAATTCGACAAGGGGGATAGGAATTTTGATCTTGCTTATTTCGTTTTCCAAGTTAAAATTGCCTTGTCATTATCAATGTGTGGGGCTTCCATAACCTTTTTCTCAGTTTTATGTTGTGATGTGACCTTATTTTCTTTTATCGGGGCTTGTGTATTTACAGGGGTAGTTCCTACTGGCTCTAACTGTACAGGGTTATCTGTTGTATTTCTTTTTGCAGACTGTTTATCTGCAACTTTTGGGTTTTCCTCATCAATATCTTTTCTAGGTAAAACCTTTTTCGTTTGAACATTAGAGGGATTTTTATTCCTTGGTCTCAGATTATATTTTCCCTGCAAATCAACAATAATGTCATCTACAATACTTTTATATGTATGATCATCAGTGGCATTATTGCTAACTTTATCTTCTGATTTACTTTCTCTAATCAAAGATGCTTCATAATCCTGTCTAGATAAATAAGGATACCTATTATCATCACCAAGATTACTAATATCTTCATCCAATTCTTCAAAATCGCCAAAATCTTCTTCTCCAATATAATATTCACTTTTAAAAGGTGCTTGAATTTTTTGATCTTCATTTTTTATTGTTTTATGTGGTCCCTAAGGTTCAAGATTTTTTCGAAAATCTTTTCTGGGAAAATTTTCTCTTCTAGGTTTTTCCAACTCCATTTTTGAAATTTTGTTTGATAGTTGTTAAATGACCCTAGCCATCTTATCTATTATATCTACAGAAGATTTTCCTGACCCTAAAGGTCCACCTTGATCTTTAATTTTTTATTTTCTTTATTTACATTTTCAATTTTTTCTTTAAGTTTCCCTGATGCCATCATATTGGATTTGATTTCAACTACATCATCTTTTATTTTAGAAAGATCTAACGATCTTCTCTCCCTCAATAGTAAAGCAAAGTCAGGATCAAAAGCACCAGCATAAGTTACTTTGGCTGAAGGCTATGAGGGTTTAACTTCAACTGGAATTTTATTATATAATTTATTAAACCTTTTGTGTGAATTCCAGCACTGGCTCAGAATTTTTCTTTTTTAGGGCTCCGAATTCGGTTAGGTAGTAGAGGTGATCCTTCCTCTCACCCCATTGTCTGATGAACACACTCTCCATCTCTTCATAGGATCTTAATGATTTGGCTGGTAAGGATCGAAACCAAGTTCTCACCTGTCCCTCAAAGGTTTGAACAAGTAATCTAGAATAAACATCCTCATGTTCTATTCCAAGTATATTTGCAAATTGATTGAAAAAGTTGATATGTTCTTGTGCAGTCAAATCACCCTCCTCTGTAAATTTTGGGAGGCTCTTCGTATAGTTGTCAGGGAGATCATGAAGAGGAACATGAAGAACTAGGGGAGCATATCTAGCAGCCACTTTGGCAAAAATCCCTGGAACTGGTACTTGACCACCTCCAGGAGCACCACCTCCACCTCCAACACCTCCTTGTGCCACCATGGTTAGGTTTGGGACTGAAGTTGGGACAGTGTGTGGAGAAGATTCTTGGAAAACTGGAGACGAAACTTCGGGAAAAGAAAAAGTATCAAAAGAAGGGGGAAGCGAAAGTGATCATTCAAAAGTTTCCTAAGAATTTGATTGTGTAAAATTAGGTTGATCTGTAGAATAAGTTGATATAAGGATTTGTTTAATTGATTTTCTTGATTTTAAGATTTTTTCCGGATTAGAGACTAGCGAGGTCTGTTTGCTATCCAGGTTTTTTCTGGTGTTCTTACGGCTACTAGCCAGTTTATTTAAAGTGGAGTCACCAAGTGAAAGATAATTTAGCCTTAGAAAGTTTTCTGTTCTTGTTCACTATCAACAAAAAAAAGTGTCAATGTCGTTCTTCCCAGGGAAATAATTCGTTTCTTCGTCGCCCGACAATGGCGCCAAAAAGAAGTTGTTCATGAGTTTATGTTTTAAGGCTATAAAACATACCGTCAAGGCATCCGAATAAATATTTTTATGATGAGACTTTTAAAATAAAGAAACAAAGAAATACTAGATCAGATTCAGTTTCTCAACTGTCTCTGTCTTGCTTCCCGTTGCTCTTGGATGCTAATGGCACGTTCGATAACATCCCACGATCTTTCTAACTCAGCCCTATTGGTTGCTGTTTGTAGAATAGTGTTAAATAAGTTTAGGGCAATGCTGGTTTGATCCTGAAGACCAGGTTCTACGTTTGGTTGTCTACCACTAGGGACTGTCATGGGTGATAGGGTTTTAAAGGTTTTGTAAATGGGTTTTTATCAATTTGTTACTTCAGACTTTTAGAGAAGATGTTAATGAGAACAACTTTAAAATCTAAAACAGTAATGTAAAAACACATTCAAGGCCATTTCCTGGTTTTGTAACAATTTTGAAATTGTAAACAACGAAAAACAATACAGAGAAATATAAGGCTTTTATCTAGAAAGAATCTTGTATTTCAATTAACAATGATGAAAGAAAAACAATATTTCTAACAGAATTAAATATTAAGGAACATAAGGTTTACAGGTCTTAAAATCACTAAAGTAATTTCAGAGGAAAGACTGTAAAACATTTAACATCCAAACCAATCTGAAACAATAAACAACAATGTATATAAATTCAAATTGATTTACTTGTTATAAACACACATTAAGAGGAAGATTTAACAAAGCATGATAAACAGGGTGTTAGCACTAAAAAAACGCACTGGCATTTTTGAAAGAATGATGCCTAATCTTGTAAGGAAAATTTGACTAGCTTCCCTAGATCCAAATCCAAATATGATTGCACCATTGGAAATATTACGATCTGTAGATGTCGATCGACTATTGGAATGTGCGAAACGAACATTCCACGGTTGAGAAAATTGATTTTTCCCAAAGGCACTTTTTTCTGAAAATTCTGACTTTCGGTGGATAACTCACCCAGGAACTGTTCCAGTCAACCACCGAAAGTCTGTGTGTCCAGAATTTCAATGAGTTTTTGCACAGGTGGATTTTTGATATGAAAAGATTCAGAACCTTTTCCAATGCATGCCAAATGAATTATCAGATCCAGTTCAACAGTTTTTTTGACAAAGCATGGAAAAAGAGGTATTTCAAAGGCTTATGGACAATTTCATTTGAACTAAAAAGTAGGGTATTTTTCCACATCAGCCAACTCGACCTGGTCTCCATGGGAGAATGATCTTTTAGCCTTGGAAGGCTGTCTACACATCATCAATAGTCAACAGAGTAAAATCAGGGATTGACTTTCTATTTTTAGTTGATTTGATCCATGTTTTTAGGATCAGAGAACTGTTTTTGTAATCCTATAAATATCAGAAAAGAACATGAACCATGGGTTCGACCTTGGGGACTAGTTCAGATTATGTAACTGAGAACTTCTCATTTCCATATGAAGTAAAACAAGCTTCTTTTTCCATACCTGTTCAGATTCCACCTTCCTGTCTATTCTATATTTGCACTTGGATATTATTCATGTTGTTATGCTTGTCTAATGCTAGATAACTGTCATCTTATCGCTGCATTCATAAGTCTAACTCTGCAAATATTTTTATGATTTTTGTAATCGGCCATTCATATATGTCTATATGTGATTCTGCTGGTATAAGAATTATTTCTTCATTCATCACTTATTTGCCAACTCCCTGAACATTTGTGGTTGAAAGCCTTGTCCATCTTGATGTGTTTATGCATGATTTGAGTGAAAATTGATCCAGTCATCCGACTTGTTCCAAATTCACACTTTATTTAGAAAATTACTTCAAAAAGAGTTAGTTACCAGGCATCTCTGACTTACAGCCTAGGAGAGTTTCCTGGAGTCATAACAAATTGGCACCGTTGCCGGGGAGAGGAGATCGAAGCTCAGCTTCCCTGGGAGACGACATAGATCCAGCTTTGATGATAGACAAATCTTGGACATCATTTGGTTGTAATCATCTATCTGGCAACTCCATGAAGGAAGAATTCAGTGGCGAATCCATGAAGGACGAACTCAGTGGGGACTCCATTGTTAAGAATCTGTTGGTGACTCCACTAGTATGACATGAACAGAATCTTAGCCAAGAGGTATGCGTTCTGTGATTTTTCAAGCATTGTTGGTTTCCCTAATCAAGTACCTGCTAGAGATGAATGGGAGAACAGTCTTCCTAGATTTCGAGGAGAAGAGTGGGAAGTGCCAG
>ML787331.1:117001-132458 GCA_009831015.1 Picea engelmannii
ACAAGGCTTGCACTCTACTTTGTACTTCCTCATAAGATTTGACATTTTTGAAAACATCATCATAAACTGAAAATTCATGTTCATAAGCTTTTAAATTACACTGTGTGAAATGCCGACTGATTATTTGGTATGGGTCGTGTTTCCTATGCTCTTTATTTGCTAATTTCACTTCGTCCATCGACTCGACTTCTGCCTTAGAATGGCCTATGTTTAATAAAACAAATTTTCCTAGATAAACAGGAAAAGATGGCCATGCCTTTTTCTGCTGAGCTTTTAATTCTAGCCCCATACCACCATTAACTAGCTGATAAGCCACTTCTTTGCATATCAACATGTCTGGTAAAATTTTTGGGAGTGCGTGAGGTGGAATAGAACAACCATAAACCCTCACATAGGAAAAATTTTCCTCGACAAACCAGTCAACAACTGACTTGAGGTTTTCTATGATGGTATTATAAATGCGAGGAGGTTCGCATCCAAAGAATATTTTGTGCAGAGGGATAATTACATAATGACAAACCTCATAAAAAGCATTTTTTGCATTTTCTTCCCAGAGAGCTGAATGGTACTTATGAACAGGCTCTGGGCAAGAAACATTCCAACTCCAATTCATTAATGGGAAAGGAGTCATAAAACAAATGGCATCCATGATATAAGCTGACATATAAAAAGACACTGGTTGCCCTTTTGACCTAGCTTCTTTGTAATTGACAACCTCTGAAGTGATGTTATCTGATAAAATTTTGTGCCAATTAAAACTGCGTCCCTCTGAAACTTCCTCTAAGAAAGGTGTCTAGTCTGCATGAAAATGACAAGGATCCTTTCTCCCAAAAAGTCTACACAACATCATTGCTACATAAACCATATATTCGTTTAAGGTAGATGTGGCATAAATTCCATGTAAATCAGCCCTAAACTTGTTTTCATCTCTGGCCCATCCTCTAATCATGTCAGGGTATGTTTGGCCACCTTCAATGCACTCTTTTCTTTGAAATGCAACTACAAATTCAGAATTAAAAGTGTGTCTATAATTGGGCGAGAGATTATACATTACTTGAATATGTTCAGGCCTAAATGAACCGATAACAACTCCTTGCTCGTTCAGAATTATTCTGGTCGGGACGTCTACTTTATCCAGAGCCCAGGCGATCATAT
Organism: Picea engelmannii; assembly: GCA_009831015.1. Classification (NCBI taxonomy): domain Eukaryota; kingdom Viridiplantae; phylum Streptophyta; class Pinopsida; order Pinales; family Pinaceae; genus Picea; species Picea engelmannii. The sequence goes on from ML787331.1 coordinate 118,157, forward strand.
CGGTATATGACACGAGTCTTGGACGTGCAACCACCTTATGAAGCTCAGTCTCGGCAATATCTCGGAGGTGATTGTCTGAATTAGTGGCCGGATATTTAAGCTCATCCTCTAATTTTTTGGAAATTCCATTCCATGATTTGATAGAGTGTACCTCAGATGCAGTAGTATCAGAAATAATATCACCTTCTGGTTGCTCTTCATTTTTCTTCGAAGCCTTTTTGGGTGCCATAGCTCTAGGTTCACTTGAAAACCTGTAAGAGAGAGGGATTTAACTTCGAACTTATAATACATCCGTTTCAAAGTTTACTTCGAATATATCATAAAAACATTGAGATTCGTACCTCTGTTATGAAATTAAGGCTCTTAATGCAAAAGATATTTCCGAAGATATGCATTCAATGTTTGTACTTAAGCTTTCTCAGTGTTTTCAAATATAATAGAAACTTACCAAATGGACAATTGCCGCATTAAAGATCATTCATAAAAAGTTTAATTTTAAACCTTGTTTATAAGAATGATTAATTAGCGTTAATCTTGAATTAAATTTGAAAATCTGTTTGTCGGAGTTTCGGATTTTTGATGTCGAGGAAAAATGTGATCAGAGAACCCTGATGGCCGAAATCGCGATGTATTATTTAAGTTAAAACGTTTTTATTATCTTAATTAATCCAGATTAGACCTTTTAGGGATTTCATTAATCGAAAAATCGGGTGTCAGGAAATCGGGAAATTTGATGACATGAAATCTGTTTCTCACAAAACCGCGAATCCCGATTTCGCGATGTAATTATTTAATTCTTAATCATGTTTAACGGTAATTAGATTAATTCGAAACTTCACTTAAGGATTAAATGTATCGTGAAATTGAGAAATCGGAAAATGCGATGACAAGGTACTTTGTTCTCACAAAACTGCGAATCCCGAAATCGCGATGTGATTAATTTAATGTGTAAACCCCTTTAATTTTGAATTAAGTAAATTATGTTTTAAATAAGGATTAATGTATTGGGAAATTGGGGATCAGGATTTCGCTATTCAATTTGCATTAAACATTTGTTCACGCAGAACTCCAAATCCCGATTTTCCGATTTAAATTAAAATTCCTTAATTTTTAAATCAATGCCCGTTTAAAAGATTATTTCAAGTAATGTTGGAAAACTTATATTCGTTTAGATTTTTTCCATTTTTTGTCCAAAAATAAACAAATAAATGTATCGCAAATTTATCAGTGATGAAATTCTTGTTTTAGGAAATTTGAAAAATACAAAGACTCTAAGATACAAATTTTTCATCCTCAAGAATAAAAATTCAAGGTCTGTTTCAACATTGGGGATTCATCACCAACCTCTGCTAGTCATGTTGGAGATTCATCACCAACCTCTGCTAGTCATGTTGGGGATTCATCACCAACCTCTGCTAGTCATGTTGGAGATCCATCACCAACCTCTGCTAGTCATGTTGGATATTTGCTACTAGCCTTTGCAAGTCACGTTGGGAGCATGTTACCGGCCACTGCAAGTCATGCTGGGGGCATTCATATGATTGAGAAACCTAGACGTCTCAGACGTAAGCCTAGATTCCTTTACAGGACTTGCAAAGGAAGTCACCTTACTCGTATGTGTCCTGTTACTGCTAGGATACCAGAAGTGTGGGGCTCACCTAAGGGCCCTTTGGTTTTTGAGACATCTATGGTTTCAAAACACTCCGTTCCTTCTTTGGTTGATACAACAATCATGCCGATGCAATCTTCGGCTGACACCTCTTTTCCTTTAAGGGTTGATGCATACTTTGACCTTGTTGTCTCACATCCCGTTCAACCTGTGGTCATGTCGATGCAATCTTCGACCAAAAACTCTCCTATGTTCGAGGGTGATGCGTCTCTTGACCTTGTCTTCTCACATCTTGTTCAACCAATGGTCGTGTCGATGCAACCTTCGACCGAAAACACTCCCAATTTTTGGGGTGATGCACCTCTTGACCTTGTTGTCTCACATCCTATTCAACCAATGGTTGAGGAAGTGGTCATATCGATGCAATATTCGATCAATCCCACTCTTCTCTTGGAGAGTGACAAGTCTAAGGAAGCGGTCCTGCCAATGCAATTTTTGGTCGATCTCACTCTTTTGGTTTTGGTTCTATACCTTCTATGCCATGTCCTTAGCATTTCTAGAACTTCACCTTCTGAACAAGAGAGAGTTTTACTCTTCCTGAGTTCTCTCCCTCCAAGTCTTGATGAGGTTCCCTTTGATTGGGATGGTCTTGTGGGGTATCCAATGCCTCTGCCTATGTCTTTTCCAGAAAGAGATCTATTATTCAATATAACACAGGGACGATAACCTCCGTTAGCACTTTTCCCTCCTCGACTTGGAGATCTTTGGGTCTACCCAAGCTTGTGTCAGTTCTTCGTAAGATACCGACATTCCATAGAAGGTCTACATGGGATCCTTGGCCTCCCCTATGGCTTGCCACCTAGAATATCCCTAATGAGTCCGAGTTAATCTCTTTTCCAACTCGTTCAAAAAGAGAAAAAATTGCCGAGTGATTTGTCCCTTTCATACTCGTTAAATTGGGCTTGAAAGGTCGTGAGTCTTAGTTAAGCTCTTTTCAGATTCCTTTTCTAAAAGCCAAAAATATTGCCGAGTGATTTGTCCCTTTCACACTCATTAAATTGGATTTTAAAGGTCATGAGTCTTAGTTAATCCCTTTTTTGAATCATTACCAAAAATAGAAAAGATCGTCGAATGAACTTGTCTTTTTCACACTCGTAAGTTGGATTTGAAAAGATGTCTATTTGGCACAATTTTATCCCTTTTTCACACCAAGTAGACTAAAATGCATAAAAAAGGACATTTTTTGGCGTTAAGTTGTGATTGCATCTCATGCCCTTGCTTGCAGTATTGAGCCTTTAGCTGGTTCCCGCTTTGCATTATAAACTATTTCCTAAGCAGTTTTGCATCCTCAACCAAGCAAATCCTTGTTTATATCCTTCACAATTTGACACCCTATACCCTGGAGGAAACATCACCCCAAGTGTCCATCTCCCACATGCATTCCCCTGCATTGAGCATAGGTACGTTCCACTGCTGGAACTAGTTTTTCTTACTTATGACACTCATTCCCTCCTCTGTATCATAGCATTGATTTGTTATGAAAAAACAAAAAAAATACAGGCGGGAAGGGAGTACTATTTGTAATTGGCAGTAGTCATGCCACCTTTAAACAGAGCACAAAGTTATTGAGTCCTTGTGTCATCATAATTTTGGGTTTAGCATGGCCTTAGGAAGATGATCTCACTACAGAGTTTTCTCTAGCGACTGGTTACTCTTCCAGTCCCTATAGAGAACATTATGGATGCATCCTGCATCTAATTGTCACATCATTGATTCCATGCTGTCGGATTCCACCATATGTCTCATTCTCTTGTTCAAAGGAAGTCTATCAACCTGTGTCGGCCACTCCTAAGAAATATTGACTTTGCATGTTGGCCATACCCTCATTTTGTCTTACAATCACATGAGATTTTGGTCTTGTCATGCACCCTGACCCTACTTTCATCATTGGCAGGTCACCTTGAACCCAACAATCGACATTTCATCATTGGTCATTGACTGGGTGGTTTCCCTTGTTTTCGAAGGCAAGACATCTATTCACACATTGGGATTCATGTAGTGTCTTGGATGCCATTAGCCTTATTGGTTGTGTCCTCTCCTTTGCCAACACTTTGTTTTTCATCATTAGCTGTTAATTAGAGGGTCTTTTTCATATATCGCTTGCATTTGGCACACGCGAAAGATACACAGAGTCGTTGGTTCATGAACATGTTCTTCATCTGATATCCACCAAATCATGAAGCTCCTTCTTTGTTCCTCGTGCTGACTAATGAGAGAAGCTTCAATGCTCTCCTTTCAACGAGTCTCTTTCCATCGACTTCAACTCATTTATTTTGGATATGGGACCTAGAGTTTTATGAGTACCTTGAGGCTTGCAGTCATTAGTGGCAGGCTCTCTCACCATTGACAGATGAGAATACATCAATGTATCCTGATCAATGGATTTATCAAGCATTCGACACCAAATCCTTTATTCACACTTGTAGAAATGTACTCGGTGCCTTGATACCTACTTTCATTGTTGGTAGGCCATCTCATGTTTGTTAATGGTATACCTCAATGACCGGTAATCAAACAATGTCTCATCGTGTTCGACCTCAACTCATTTATTCACATGATGTAGACTTGCACCCTTGGTGGATAGTGTATAATACTTGAAGACATCACTATGTGGCCACAACTTTCCTGATCTGTTGCTTCCCCTTCATTGGACCAATACCTATTTGACTTCAATGATCATGGGAGATCAGATTGTACTCTGTGGTATACAGATATCTTCAGATTGATTTTGAGACTGGTTTCACTGTGCCTTGTTCGTGACTATGACAACTTTTGGCATGTAACCGCATTTGTGTTTGCCTATTCATGGCCATGAACACTTGTTTGATATATTTTCCACATGGATCTGCATTGTATTCTTGGCAGCCATGTATGAAAATTCAGTACATAATGTAATGAGTAATTGAGTTCGTCCAGCTAGTTCTCTACCACTCCACTTCCAGGTTATTTATAATGTATTTCAGCCATTGTAGATTCTCCTCTGATCTCACACATTAGGGGGAATCTGTTATAGCAATATTTTCCTCACCATTGCTATCTTGCACAGAGGGCCTTTTTCCATTTGCCTATGCAGACTTATCATCCCCTTTTGATGAATCCAGAGCTAAAAATATGCATTTTTCCACATATACGCTCCATATTGTCATCTTCTATGAAAGATGCGTATACACTTGCTGATACACTACAACCCACGTACATGGGGATTTGTGCCAGAAAATACAAAATGAGGTCGGGTTTCCATGTCACGATAGGAGATATCTGATCCTTGACCTTCCATATACTGGAAACATTCTGAATCGACCCTTCAGTTGCATCCTGAAGGATATAAGAGAACAATTTCGACCTGTGGAAAAGGAGGAGAAAGCATTCAACTTTGAGAGCAAAGTTACTCTAGAGAAATTACTTCATATTGAGTCTGGATCCCTTTGTCCCTCAAGTCTAAACACAGTGTTCACCCCCCAAGCTCTTTCCTTATTGTTGAGAGGACCTCATTGCCTCTTTCTTATGAGCTTACCTTTGGTGGGGGATTGAAGTGGTGGAGACCCAGTTGGAAGGAAATTGGTTTCTTGGTTTCGAACTGTGCCAACACAAAAGTCTGTATCATTGTCACTTATGCTGATCAATTATTAATAGAAATACTCCTTTCCCGTCCTATTGATATCTTGTAAATATATGATTATTATCCATGGGCCTGTTTGAAATGTTTATTAATGGATTATTCTATCTGATGTGATGACCCCTTTTATATTATCACTGTATACTTGCTCTGCTTGTTTGTTGAGAGCTTCTTGTAGGTATAAAGGTTTGGGTCAAAGTGCTCAACGATGGAACATCATCAAATGTTGGATCAAGGTAGGCCTCTTTCTTATATTGCACATTAGTTTATATAGCATATGTTGGATTTGAGTTGATTTCTTCAGTCATACCTATTTGTTGTGGTTTATCCTTGGCCATAGAGAGTTTTTCCCTTGTAATAGAAATGGCGACTCTATTGGGGAGAAGATATTACTTCTAAGGGTTGAAGTACTTTTTCTTCTTACAATGCTCTTTTTCCTTTGTGTTTCCTGTCATACCACTGCTTGACAGATTCTGTTCACTCTAGGTCTAAGTTTTTAGGCTTTTGCCCTTTCTTAGCCTTGTTTTAAAGAATATACACCCCCTTTTCCTTAACATTCATGTATACACACTTGTTGTCTCACTAAAAGATGCGTATATATGATATGTTCTCCTAAACAATCCCGTATACCACTTTCCCTTGCTTGTTTCCTTGTGTTGATTGATGAGAGATGCCTCAATGCTCTCCTTTCAGTGGGTCTCTTTCCATCGACTTCATCTCATTTATTCTGGATATGGGACCTAGAGTTTTATGGGTACCTTGAGGCTTGTAGTCAGTAGTGGAAGGTCCTCTCTCCATTGATAGATGGGAATACATTAGTGTATCCTGATCAATGGATTTCTCAAGTGTTCGGCACTGACTCCTTTATTCACACTTGTAGAAATGTACTCCGTGCCTTGATACCTACTTTCATTATTGGTAGGCTGTCTCGCATTTGTTAACGGTATACCCCAATGACCGGTAATCAAATGATGTCTCATCGTGTTTGACCTCAACTCCTTTATTCACATGATGTAGACTTTCACCTTGGTGGATTGTGTAGAAGACTTGAAGACATCACTATGTGGCCGCAGCTTTCCTGAGCTGTTGCTTCTCTTTCATTGGATCAACACCTGTTCGACTTTAGTGATCATGGGAGATTAGATTGTAATTCATGGTATACAAATATCTTCAGATTTATTTTGAGACTAGTTTCACTGGGCATTGTTCGTGACTATGACAACTTTTGGCATACAACCACATTTGTATTCGCCTATTATTGGCCATGAACGCTTGTTTGGTATATTTTCCACATGGATATGCATTGTATTCTTGGAAGCCATGTATGCAAAGTCAATACATAATGTGTTAAGCAATTGAGTTCGTCCAACTGGTTCTCTACCACTCCACTTCTGGGTTATTTATAATGTATTTTGGCCATCACAGATACTCCTCTGATCTCACACATTAGGGGGTATTTGTTATAGCAAGATTTGCCTCACCATTGCTATCTTGCACAGAGGGCCCTTTTTCCATTTCCCTATGCAGGCTTATCATCCCTTTTTGATGAATCGAGAGCTAAAAATTAACATTTTTCCACATATACACTCCCTATCCATTATGCAAGAAGCATATACACAGGCTGCTCCACTACAGTCCGCGTACATCGGGATTTGTCCCAGAAAATAAAAAATGGAATCAGGTTTCCATGTCATGACAACATATATCTGATCCTTGGCCTTCCATATACTGGAAACGTTCTGAATCGGCCCTTCAGTTGCATTTTGGAGGCTATAAGAGCACAATTTCGAGCTATGGAAAAGGAGGAGAAAACATTCAACTTTGAGAGTAAAGTTACTCTGGAGAAATTAATTCATATTGAGTCTGCATCCCTTTGTCCCTAAAGTTTGAACACAGTGTTCAACCCCCAAGTTCTTTCCCTATTGTTGAGAGGACCTCATTGCCTCTTTCCTATGAGCTTGCCTTTGGTGGAGGATTGAAGTGGTGGAGACCCAGTTGGAAGGAACTTGGTTTCTTAGTTTTGAACCGTGCCGACACAGAGGTATGTATTGTTGTCACTTCTGCTAATCAATTATTAATAGAAATACTCCTTTCCCATCCTATTGATATCTTGCAAATATATGATTATTATCCATGGGTGTGTTTGTAATGTTTCTTAATGGATTATGCTATCTGATGTGCTAACCCATTTTATATTATCACTGTATACTTGCTCTGCTTGTTTGTTCAGAACTTCTTGCAGGTATAAAGCTTTGGGTCAAAGTTCTCAATGATGGAACATCATCAAACGTTGGATCGAGGTAGGACTCTTTCTTATATTTCACATTAGTCTATATAGCATATGTTGGAATTGAGTTGATTTCTGCAGTCATACCTGTTTGTTGTGGTTTACCCTTGGCCATATAGAGTTTTTCCTTTGTAACACCCACTTGGATTAACTATTTCATTTTGGATTTGTTCCTATCATTCTCCTCGCTTTGCGATTTCTCAATCCGCTTCCAGTCTATTTTTCCCTCGCCATGATGCCACAGGAGCATGGTAAGCCTAAGAGAGGGCCTTCTTGGTACAACTATGTTATCAGGGAGCTTCGGATTCACAGGATTTCCCAAGATTCTTCGACCTCTTTGACTTGCCGAGATAGGGAGAAAAATGTGCCTCCAATGACCATTTTAGAGGAAGAAATTATGTAAGAGCCAATTATGGTTCCGCCAGACTCCCTCCTCTACACATTTATAGATCCCAATGACCTTCCTAGCACCAGTCACTCTGTCCCCACTACAACATGTGTCTTGGATTGGGTGACTTGCATAATTCAAGAAGAGATTATCTTGGTCGATTGCCCAATAGATCCTCCACCACCCTCCTAAGCTCTAGTTTGATACTCGCACTCCATTTTCCTCCTTGCATGAGAGCATATGGAGCTCATCTTTGAGATAAGCAAGGATACGAAGGAACAAATTCACAGGCATACATTGCTCAACAACTGACTCGACATTCTGTATGGAGCGCTCTCGAGCTCACAAATCCAACAATGAGGCTCGAACTATGCACAATCATACGTCTTCACTCTTCATGGTGGAATTTAGGCCGTCATAGGTTTCACTGGTTATTTTAATATTTAATCCTTTCCTTTAATCTCTATGGACTTTTTTTGCAAAGATACAATGGATTTTCCATACTCTTGTTTTGGATTCTCTTTGCATGTTCAAATAGTTCACACACTACATTACCCTGCCACTTGTCCCAGTTTCCAAATGTTTGGCGGAATAGGTGGAATTTTTTTTGTAATGATACAACTAGAACAAAAGGTCTCCATCTGTTCCGGTTTCCAGTTTTCTAGCAGAACAAGTGATAGACCTATAGACATGGATTCGTTATGTATGATTACAACAGATTCTTGAGGAATTAAATCTTTTTATTTACAAAAAAAAAATGATTGTACATCATTAGATAGGATGTTCCAAACCCTTAAAGTCCAACAAAGAAGCCAAAATAAATCCAGTCAGTAAGTAGAAGATCAATACAATAAACATATTATCAAGGAGAAAAAAAACACGGCCTCGAAAGCCAAAGGATAACGACTAATCATGAAGCTATACACTAGAACCAAACCAAAGGTGCAAGACAAACTCCCAGAACCTGCCATGAATGAGCAATGAACACAATCCCCCAAAGGATCTCCAAGAGCCAGACGAACCAGGTCAGAGCAGTATGAAATCCCCTCTCAAGAAGAAACAAGAAGATCATAAGTACTAGAAGCACCCCTACTCCCATAAACAAAAAACAATCTTCCCACATCTCCATGAATCCAAGGGTAGGAAGAATAATAGCACGACACACCCAAAAAAATGACCTCAAAGCAATTCCCTTCTCCACAAACAACACCGCACACCCAAAGGAAGGACTTGAATGCACTGATCCAACCACCCATGGAAAAGGAAGAGCAATATCGCTATCAGGAAACTAGAAAAGTACACTGACACCCACCACACTTAGCTCCAGAAGAAAAGGTTTCAAATCCCTGATACCCTATGCCATAGATACTAAGACACGACACCAACACCCATGCATAAGAGAAACCAAAACTATGAACATACATCAGACCCTGAACATACTGGAAACATAAGGAGAATCCCATAAAGGAGATGGCCCACAATCGCAGTAAAGGAGAGGCCTCACCAAAAGAAATCATCTGAGACAAAAGATGAGGAAAACCAACCAACAAAAACCAAGGAGAAGGGCCTGAAAAAACCCCAAGCCAATGAAAGAACATAACCATAGGAAAACAACCATTTGAGATCGTAAGAAACAAACCTAAAACTCCAAGAACGAGCAACGAAAGGGGCGATATGAGATAGAAACACCAAATCTAGGAGAAGAACGAGCTCCACACCCACACCATCACTCTAAAAAGGGGTTTCTACTAACAAAACCTTACGATCTCATCAAAAAATCCATAGGCGGCTTGCCAGAACGAACCCAATGGAAAGAACAAGTAAAAAACTCCAGATCTGACCGAAAGTAGTAGATCAAGAGCCAAGGACGCACACCAAACCACTGCAGCCACAAATCCGCACCAAAGAGACCGCACTCGACACCAGGACTTGAGCACGAAAACCAATGATGTTCCCAACCCATGAACACACACTCCTGACTACACACTTCTAACTATGGATGAGAAAAAAAAATGATATATATTAATTTTATTATTATTATAGTTGTATTTTTTTAATTTATTATATTATTTTTATTGTTGTCATTTTTTATTATTAGTATAATTAATTTAAAAAAAAAATCACTTTTATTGATTTCAATTTTATTTATTAGCATTCATGTGACACATTTGTTCATGCATCTTGTTACTTGTTATTCTTGGTGTAACAAGTCAACTTTATGTGATGGTATTATTTATTATTTGGAAAAGAAATCATCTTGAAAAACAGTAGTGAAAAAGAGTAGGAGAAGAAATAAATTAGGATAAAATATTGTATAATATAGTCAATTTGAGATTCCTAGCTAGAATCAACACAATGACATGTTTTAGAAGTGATTTGCTAAGTCCCCCACTCTTAAAAAAAAATAAGGGGTGTAAAATAAAAATAAAAAATAAAAAATAAAAAATAAAAAATAACAATTTGATTAAAAAATATATAATTTTTAGATTTTTTAATTTAAAAGTACTGTTTTTACATCAAAAATAGGTGTAGTCTACACTTTTTGATCATTTAAAAAAATCATTATTAGAATTAAACTAGTAAAAACATAATTTTTCATTACTTAAAATGTATTTTTAAATGCATAAATAAAGCACTTTTATTGTGTATGCAATTCCAACAAATTTTAATCAAATTTCAAATAAAATTGATCTAAAAATATATTTAAAAATAATATATATATTTAAATTACAACTTACAAACATTTTTACTAACAATTACACAATAACAAATAACAAATAACAATTACACAATAATAAATAACTGGATTGAACACTTACACAATGACAAAAATATTTTAGCTCGATTGAATTGAAAAAACCTAACACCATTAACTTCTTTAAATAAAACAATATATTTTTTAAAAGTACATTAACTTATCCCAACAGAATTATGTGATAAACTAAATCCCAATTTGACTCTGTCAAACAAAATCCCACCTAAAACTTCAGTTGACCTATAAATTAAACTTTTGTGCATGGTATTAAAATTTTACCTATAAATTAAACTTAGGTGCATCATCTCAAACATTCTATTTCTCTGCAAGTTCCATAAACAAGTGAGACATGATGCTTAGCCAAGGATGATTTGCCATCATAACGTGACCTTGCAACCCGTTGAATGCCCGTTGTGACTCATTTGTTTTGCGGGCAAATCATCTTGGCACAACATCCTCCTGCGCTTCTCATGCACAGATTCATTGTGGATTCGGTATTAGGAATGGGGGCAGAAACCAAAGAAGGATTGACATTGCTCCGAACAGTAACAAGCATCCTCCTGCGCTTCTCATGCCGGAGCATACACAGATTCATTGTGGATTAGGTATTAGCAATGGGGGAAGCAACCAAAGAAAGATTGACATTGCTCTGAACAGTAACAAACTTTCCTTCTTGTTTCTTCGAATATGAGTGGATTTGCATTGTTGTTTGTTACCATGTTTCGTTTCATCTTTAATTGGGTGTATTTTATGGCGGTTTCGGCGGACACAGTCACTGTTCTACAGTCAAGCTCGAGTTTGAAGAAGCAGGGCAAGCAATTACTATTTCTCAACAGTAAGGGATGTTCATGGGTGAAGTTCTCAATCTTGTAGACTGGCAAATAATGTTACTATTTATCAACAGTATCATTCAAACAGAGACATGACATCACAAACTATTGAAGGATTTATACATGATGGAAAGGATGGCTAGTACGCAGTCTTTTATCTTATTAAAACAAGCTCGAGTTCGAAAAAGCAGGGCTAGCAATTACAGCTAGGGATGTTCATGGCTGAAGTTCTCAAGCTTGTAGACTGACAAATAGTGTCACTATATAACGTTACTATTTGTCAACAGTATCATTCAAACAGTGACATGACATCACAGTATCGAGCTGGTAAAGATTATAGTAATCAATTCTTGTTGACGGATTTGCACATGATGGAAAGGATGGCTAGTACGCAGTCTTTTATCTTATTAGTCCCTGCCCTTCGAGCTGGTAAAGATTATAGGAATCAATTCTCCGTTTTGATATGAAAATTAGTGCTGATAAAGATTATAGTAATCAATTCTCCGTTTTGATATGAAATTAGTGTTTATTAGTCCCTGCCCTTCAAGCTGGTAGGGATTATAGTAATCAATTCTACGTTTTGATATTAATTTGGCATTAAAATCAATTTAATTTATTTTTATTGTTTTAATTTTAGTTTTGATAAATTATAAGTTTCTTTTCATCTCATTTCAGATTTTTATTCTAATAACTTTTTAAATTGAAACTTTATTTGGCTTTAATTTAAATTATAAGTTTCTTTTCATCTCAAACTTAAATTGTAAGTTTCATTTCATTCCATTTCATGTTTTTACTTTAAATTATAAATTTCTTTTCATCTCAACTTAAATTATAAGTTTATTTTCATCCCATTTCATGTTTTTACTATATTTTTACTCAACTTTTTATTTAAATTATAAGTTATTTTTATTCTAATAACTTTTTAAATTGAAATTTTATTTGGCCTTTTATAAATTTCTTTTCATCTCAAACTTAAATTGTAAGTTTCATTTCATTCCATTTCATGTTTTTACCTTAAATTATAAGTTTCTTTTCATCTCAACTTAAATTATAAGTTTATTTTCATCCCATTTCATGTTTTTACCATATTTTTACCCAACTTTTTAGATCTTGAATTATAAGTTTCTTTTAATGTTTTTATAGTAATTTTTTAGATTCAGACATTATTTTACAAAGTTTTTACCGCAACTTTTTACATTAAGACTTTATTTAACCTAAACTTAAATTATAAGTTTCTTTTCCTCCCATTTCATGTTTTTACTGTACCTTTTTAAGTTGAGACTTTATTTGGCCTTCGCCTCGGCCTCTTCCCTAGGCGAGCCCCTGCATTTCCCACCAACATTTTACTTTAAAGTTCACATATATAAGCCCTTGCATTGCCCACCAACCTCTTACTTTAATGTTCACATATCTCAATGCTACATGTTCACTACATGTTCAATGTTCGGTAACTTTGTTTCAGGTGGGTAACTTTGTTTCAGGTGAGTTGTGAACTTTATTGTTATTTAACAACATAGTATGCCACTGCATTGCCCACTAACATCTTACTTTAAAGTTCACATATCTCACTGCACTGCTACATGTTCACCGTTCACCAATATCTTACTTTAAAGTTAACATATCTCACTGCACTGATACATGTTCAATGCACTGTTACATGTTCAGTGTTGTTCTTCACTGTTATTCACTATTCCGTAACTTTGTTTCAGGTGAGCTATGAGCCTTTACTGTTATTTAACAACATAGTATGCCCGGAAGATGCAGAGCCCCTGCATTTCCCACCAACATCTTACTTTAAAGTTCCCATATCTCACTGCTACATGTTCATTGTTCTGTAACTTTGTTTTAGGCGAGCTGTGAGCCTGTACTACTGTTATTTAACAACATAGTATGCTCCTCCTATCTATTGCATGTTTCTTCATTTTCCAGGTTCTGCCTATTTTTTCATTTGTTGGTTGTCTGTGATTGCATTTGTTGGTGGTAACTATTACAATCTGCAGAACATAATTTAACTTACATTTTACAGCCATGTAACGACCCTAATTGAATAAATGATTAAAGATTATAAAGAAAAATCAGTTAAAGAAATTAAGCATGATTAATTGTGTGGTAATCAAACTGTAGAATGCATTCAATGAACTGTGACAGAAATTAAGGAAAAGAAATAAAATAATCTAAGAACAGGGATGGCGTAGGCTGCCAAGGGTGGCGTGCGCAGGGCAAGAAGCCCAGAAATCCCGAGACGATAAGAAAAATGTTAATGAAACGGAGTACGGGGGACAAAGGGTGGTTGTGCGGAGTAACTGCGTGAGGTGGTCGGGAGGAACAAGGCGGGGATGAGGGGGATGTGCGGGCCATTCGGAGGTGGATGGGCGCAGGAAAAACGATTTTGGCCCTTTTGCCAGGAAGCTGAGAGCTGGACTGGGGGGTGTGTGTGCTCAGAGAGAGACACAGGACTTACTGGTTGTATCATATTGATCAGGGAGGCACGTGTTGCTGGAGGTTTTGGGCTCGGGGGCCAGGATATCCGTAGATATCCTGGAGCTAGGACGTTTTCCCTAGTTGGCAGGGTGGACAATAGACTTGGGCAGTTATTTTGTGTTTATGGCAGGTGTGGACTGAGTAGCAAGACAACAAGACAGCAGGGCAGCAAAGGAGCAACTGAAATTAGCATCAGATCCAGGTACTTGGTTAAGTTTGAATTCATTTCTTTCTGTTATCATCTCAGTATTTATTGAAAATGTTAAACTGCTGTAG